>CM038051.1:177132182-177389682 GCA_021397845.1 Areca catechu | reverse complement strand
CTCCCCCATCTCACTCTCCCTCTCCCTTCTTCTAACCCTGACTACCAATAATTCGGGGAAAACCCAATCCACCCCGTCTCTCGGCAACAACGACCTCCGCCGATCCACCACACCTCAAAACAAACCGCGTGTCTAACAGAAAACAAACCGAGGGTCTAACAGAAAGCAAATCGCAACCGTCCATCCATCCAGTGCGGACCCACCACTCGGTGGTCTAGAAAGAGATCGATCGCCACACGTTAGCGATTCCCGCTGGTTGAAAACGCGATTCCTGTCTTCTCAAATTCCAACACGTTTCACGCATAATTTTAGACGCTGTTTTCTAGTCCGCAGAGAAGAAGGCGAGACACGGGAGGATTCCACATTTTGCCCCCCTAATCAAAACCCTAAAAAGCTCTGGTAGGGAATTATTAGATCCAGGAAACCGACTCGCCTCGAGCTCCAGCTCTGGGAGTGGTCAAATCGGTGAACGTAGAAGGCCCTAATTCCTCTCCAAAAGGGCCTGATCACGCCATGATTATGATCTCACTCCCCGAACCCTAGTCTCCTCCCTTCCTTCTACCCCAATTAAGGCACCGGGATCCTCGCCGGCCTCCAACCAGGTGCTGCTGCCCAGAGGCCCTGGCGCACGCCAGTCTTGTCACTAAGAGAGAGAGAGAAAGAGGAGAAAGAAACAAGCGAGGGGTTGGTGGCGGACGGATTCGCTGCCGCGGATCGAGATTTGGGGAAAAAAGGAGGGGGACAGAAGGGAAAGCCCACACGCCTTTAGAGAGAGAGAGAGAGAGAGAGAGAGGGCTCGAAAATCATGGTCTCTTTCCCCGTGCCTCGGCAGAGCCCAGGAGAGAGAGAGAGAGAGCGCGCGCGCCAGCGCTTTAGGTCTTAAACAAGCCTCGAGAGTTTTTTTTTTTTTTTTTTTGATAAAGAAGAAAAAAAAAAAACACCCCATCCTAAGCCTAAGTTAAACACCCCATCCTAAGCCTAAGTTTAGCTCGGCTGTATATTCTTGTCTCCGTTAACGACGTGGCAGCTTTACCGGTATCCGTAGCTTATAACCACCGCCGCATGCATGACCATAGAACATGTCCCATCCATCCATTCTATGGCATAAATAAAATCACCAACCGTCCGTGTCGGTGGCAGCGTGGTAAATTCGAGGCACGGTAAGGGCGTTTGTGGGCGGTGGACAGGGGGCTTCACGCGCATGCCTCTGGGCGCCTGGCGCGCCTGACGGGTGCGTACAGCGAGGCTTTTGAGGGCGGCAGGGAAGAAGACCACGGGCTCACGAGATCCGGACGCGTGTCCCATCAGGCCAGGTGGGGAAAGGTCGGGCCCACACGACAGCGACAGAAGCAGCACCGGCAGATGCCGCGCCTGCCATCGCCCCCATTTATTCCCGACCACGCTGAGCCATCGATCCGTACGCCATCCCGTACCATCCCAGACGTTCCATCGATTCCTCCACCCCTACCTCCTTTGGTTTTTACTGCGATTGGACGTCTGTAACCGTCTGATTTGCGATCCCGTGTCAGATATGCCATCACGCGATCAAATCGTATCAGCTAGGGGGGAAGGCGGGGGGAATCAAAGTAATATCGCATCACTTCAAGGGCATTTAGGTAAAAACGTTTCCGTAATTAATGAGTAAAGGCTGAATGACGTGGCGTTCCGGCGGCATTGATTTCACGGCGGGGACGGAGAAGGAAGCGAAATTAATGCTAGCGTACAGACAGAATGGAGGTAAGGAATGGAAATCACGCCGTGTCTGCTGACGTGGAAATTGTCACGCCTGTGGGCCCAACCACGATATTTATATCTTATAAACAAATAATGGTTTCTCACCGGGGCGATGACCCTGCTACGTTACAAACGGCACGTTTAGATGGATCCCAGTGGAGGCCATGAAGCTTCCCATGATGTCCGAGAGTCGAATTAATGGGTGCATCGACTGCCCGGGTGAACGCAGGGTTGCTTGCAGGAATAAAGCTGTTAACTTGGAAGGAAGGGTATTAATCCATGGGTGAGTGATTTGGTGTCTCCATTATTAGCGTAATAAATAATTATGAGTGCTGGTGGATGAGGAGAAGATAATGTAGTCAAATCGAGAGCTCTGGGTGCTGTCGGGGGGCAAAGATTTATATGCCGATGATACGGCTCCTGTCTCTCTCTGGGTCTATTACATTATTATTATTGTTTATTTATTTATTTATTTTTGGTTGGTGCTGTGGGCGTACCGAGACAATGTCGTATGTGCAGGTAGGGATTGGGCTTTTGATGGTTAGCGAGAGATGGCTAACGACAAGGGGCCAGTTCCGGTCAAATCATACGGTCATCATAAGCTCTCTTTTTTTTTTTTTTTTTTTTTGCTTCAAAAAATATCCGGGAGTACAATTAGATATCGGAGCCATGGCTCATGGAAGACAGACTACGCGCACCGGGTGGAGGGAAGTCACGTAACGCCGGGGTGGGGAGATGAATGGATCGTGGCCGTTGATCGTTGATGGGACTGGGTGGATGGGATGCCAACTACGGTCAAATCGAACAGGAAGACGTTGGCAGAAGTTTGGAAGGGTGGTTGTCGGATTTCATGGAGTGGGGTTATCGAGCACTGTTTCCGTCTCTGGCGCGGTGCGGCTGCTCACGGTGTTTGCATGGAATGTCGCCTTGGTTCGAGAGAGGACGATTCTGGATGTTGAGTAATATATTTGCATGTAATCTAAGCTAGATTTTGTGCACCAGGACTTCCATGATGAATAATGCGACCTACCAGTCATGCTCGACTTAATGCAGGCCCACCAACCTTGGCTCAGGGATTCAAATCTTGTGGTGATATCACCATTAAGATTTTTAATAAATTCATGGTGCATTAGCATAGCGTAGGAGAATAGATACCATTCCGAATGCATGTGTACTGATTCACGAAAGTTTAATTAGATGCTGGCAAGGGAATGGAACCTGGGACAAATACTGCCATCCATATTATATACCATTATTCTAGAAGCTCTTGTGAAAGGTCTGTAACACTGGTAACAGGTATAAACCTGTAATTAAGTTCATTTAGAATTGCTTTTTATAAAGAATAGTCTGTGTTTGTTGTCCAGGTGCCGGGAGTTTAATACGGTGCCTCCGGATACTGATTAAGTGGTAGTGTTGGGTATAGCATCATGGGCCAATTATTGCAAGAAATGCATGCAGTCAGCACCAGAATAATTCAAGTTGACATGGTCACAAGGCTTTGTCAATTGTCACCCCGTCCAAACATGTAAAACAAATTATAGTGCGAGGCCAGGCTGAAATGTGGCCAAAAGACTGTCAAAAGGTCAGAGACACGAGGTCTACAAGAAACACTTTGGGAACCAAGGTCTGCAAGGAAACACCGAAACACTAAAGAAGCGCCAAGACACACAGCGAAGAAGAGCAGCTCCTCTCCTATAAAGGAAACTCACTGACACAAGGGTTTAAGAACAGTTATATATAGGACCAGACCGCCTTGTTCGGATAACTGGCAGCAGGGACGGCAATTAGGTTGGATTGGATATAATTGAATGGGATCAAATAAATATTAATTTAAAAAAGTTTTAATTTAAATATGACATGTTTATTAAATATGCTAGATTTTAAAATTCAAATCTAATCTATTTAATAAACAGATTATCCAATCCGACTTATTTATAATTCATTTACATTTCAGACCAAAAATTAGTGATCCAACCTGATTAAAAATAATCTATCCGTACCTCATGCAAGTCATGGAGGGAAGTGATGGTCTAGAAAATGGAACTGAGAGAAAGCCATGGGCTGTCCATAGAGAGTGATCGGCAATGAGAAGGAGGACCTGGTGTGTCAAGTCATGGAAGGGGTGATTACAATAAAAAGGCTCCGGCAAGTTAAGGCCATGGAAGGAAGGTAACCAATGAAAGAAGGAAAAGCTTCGACAGGTTAGACAAGAGGGGATAAAATCGACAGGGAAGGAAGGGCTATCTATGATGGATCAAACCATAGAAGAAAGGGAAGGAAGGGCTATCTATGATGGATCAAACCATAGAAAAAAGGTAACCGATGAGAGAAGAGAGCTCCAACAGGTTAGGAAGGGAAGGTAAAACCGACAAGAAAGGGCTATGAGTGATGGATAGGAAGGATCGAAAGGCTATGATGGACTAAACCATGAAAGGAGGATAAAGTAAGAGAGGAGAGAGGACTAGCGTATTGGAGGAGATGCATAGAAAAAAAAAAAAAAAAAAAAAAGGAGGAACGTAATAGAACCGGAGAGACTGTAACGATGGTTATCAAAGGAGATTAAAAAAAACCATCAACCCGGACGGGGACATCCATCCCCTACACAAAATCACAATTACATGGATAATGTGACATAACAACATCACAATTTAAATATCATAGACCGGTTGATGAAGTTAAATATTTTTAAAATTTTGAACAAATCAACTATATAATAATTTAATTTTTAATTTTTTTAAAAAAATATATATGCTAAAATTAAAAATTTTAAATTTAAACTCAATTCATTCAATAAATAGAATAAATAAATTTATTTATTTAAATTTAATCTAAAACTATTTAAGACCGATCAAATATAGATCGAGTTAACGGATCAAATCATATTTTGCCACTCCTTATAAACAGGCACAGAGAGAGATACATATCTAAATGGAGTAGGTTTAGCGAACAGTGAAAACCCCGAGTCCCAGCGTAAGTCATTCAGGGACTTCATATTCAACACCACCTCGCCATTTGAATCACCACAAAGAAAACTGACAAAATCCAGCGGGTAGACGAGCATTTTAGCAGCTATAAACAACGAGGAGCTGCATTGAATGCTATGCTGCCAACACAAGCATGTAACATGGGAAACAATAAAAGTTATACATGGCCTGTGCATCAATATACAGGAGAAATGGAAAGACAGGAGGCATTAAACACCACAAAGCATCATCTTATAGTATAATACTTGTCTGATGTTCCCATAACATGGATAACAGACAGGTCCCAGGAGAAGGCCTCGGATGATCTACTATATATAAGTTGTCCAAAAGCTTAAGACATATAGATAAGGATGTTAGGGTTCATCCAGGAACAACATACTAGGACTGCAAAAGCCACAGGTGTGACTCAAACAAAAGACCAATTCATGAACATGAAAGCCAGGCAATGGTGCGAGTCCTCTTCATTCAGTACTTTCCATGCCACAGCCTGTTCGTAGGAAACGGGCCTACCCATGCTCGACAAGCAGATACCAGCAGGGAGATAAGCAAAACCCTAGAAGGGAATGAACATGTTAGCCAGCGGAATTGGAAGAATCAGCCACAGAAAGATGCAAGAATATCTAAAAGCAATTCAGTCCCTCTTGTTCTTACCTGTTGCATCATCTTGCTAAACTCTGAGCAAAGCATCTTCCGGCCGCCATCATCAAGAATCTTCTCCAGAGTAATATCTTGCAGAGCTATAAGTGTGGTTTCCAGCATGTCGAGCCCGGCTTGATTTGCAAAGGTAAAGACCGGGGAAGCCTGCAGCAGATGAAGAAATTGTGTTATAGAAAGTGACACAGACGAAAAAACCTAGTTTGGGTGACAAAGCACAAGGGGAAGAATGGAATTCTATAATCCAGTGAAGTCATTTGAAGAAGAGTTTTTTTCGAAGTCTGAGGAAAAACTTATGCTTGCCTTCAAAGAGCAGCACATGATTGCATCAGAATGATGCCACAGGAGTTTCAGCAAGGAGTCGCTGCCTGCTTGGGAGTCGGCACGGAGAAGATCTACTCCAGTGTGAAACCTGACATATTTTGACGACGACAATGGCAATGCAACATAAATCCCATGGAAAATGATTAACTCATGCAAATGAGCAATCTAAAGCCTCAAAGCTAATTAGAAATTATCTATGAAATTTGGCAGATTGAATTTTAGTATATATTGATAAAGAGGATTGATCTTTAAATGGCACTAACTTCTTGTAAAGCATAATTGTGAAAAATATTGGAAAGATGTGGCAGAAAAGAATAATTTTCTATCCCATGGAATGATGTTCAGGTCCCTAAAACCAAAACAATGGAAGCTTGATAGCTACAGTTGCTATTCTAGACCGCGTGCTTTATTGAAGCTCATTTTCATATCCCCCGAATATCAAAAATTGTCAGAACAAGCAAATTTGCTTAAACCGTGAAAAACAGAGGCGGCCTAAATATAAATATACCCATAACCACAACAACGATCAAGTTTTTCCCCAAACATCCATGGTCAGGTTTAGAAATAAAACCAACTAATGCAAGCAAGCAACATGACAGTGGAGTTCCATACCATTAGTAAGTGAATTATGTGGCTTCTAACTGGCCCTTACCAAAGTATATGACTAGAAACTTTTTGGTGTCTTTAAAGTTCAAACAACACTTCGTTTTATTGAAGACTAAAATTCTTAATTCAGCTCAGTCAAATGAATCAACATGCAACATTTATAAATGAAAATAATAATATACAAGGCATTACCTGTAGCTCCGGGAAATCCATCGTGCTAGAGTGTGAGCTTCAGGCGAACCAGGAGGATGTTTCATCCCTATCTGTGAGCCAAGCCTTGAAGGTGCAATTGCCATTGCAACTCTCTGAACTGAGGCCACCACACTTCTAACATACTGCCTTGCCATTGCTGCCACACTTTCTCGGAGATGATTCTCATATGTGAATTGGAATGCAATTGTCAGGACAGACCTCAGGTTGTAAGTGTTTGAAGCATTTTCACTAGAAGGGCGGGCTGCAGCACCGGATCCAACTTCAAGCGTGGATGCCAGGTCAAGTGTACGATTGGCAGTGGGTGAATCCTGCCACAGAAATGTAGCATTTGAAATGATGCTATTCAATATAAAACCATTGAACATCTAGTTGCATTTATTGGATAAAGAAATTTCAGTGAAGTCACGGTATTCAGAGATAACATAACGCCAAGCATGCATCGTGCATGAAAATATCAAACCTTTATCATTTAATTTTATTTAGTTAACTGTTAGGTGCATGGCATGTGCTATGCTTAATACCAATGCATATGAGGACTAATGGTAGGGCAAAAGGAAGTCCACAACATGGATAAGCTACCCATATGATAAAAACAGAGGATGATTGTCAAAACAAAACATAACATTAAAAAAAGGACAACAAGCACTTGAATGGCATTTGTAACATGGTCATTTCATCTCATGCCCCATTATATAGGAAAACCATAAGAAAAGAAGACGAAAGAATTTGTAAGGCTGGCATCAATTTTGTAGATTAAACCTAGGAAGCCAATCATGAAGAATCTAATGACCCTAAAACTAATAATTTCTTGAAATAGTAAACAAGTTGAGTTACCCAACTGTTTTAGGATCCAAAGGTATGACACGAAATCCTGAGGGCAGTAAGGGAGCATCATCAGCAAAAGATTCATCTATAGGTGCAAATACAAGCTGTGCACAGGCACCAACTGCATTTTCATCAACGCCACTGCATAGCTGCCATCATAAGAAAAGGGAAGAAATTAAGCAAATTGATGTCTAATTCCAAAGCATACACAGACCACATCATATTTCAAAAGACAAACCTGCAGCAAATACATGTCCCTTGACAAAACCACTTCATCTTGGTTGAACCCATGGCCCTCGAGCCTGATCACCTCCAGGAACTACAATTACAAGCAGAGAAACAGTTGTCAATAAACATAAGCACTGAAAATGTAACATGAGCACATGAAATTGCTTTTTGCTGAAGGATAAAGGGTCACCTCTTCATGTTCAATGGTATGAGCAAGAGGTAGTATAACTTGACCACCCAGAAAACCACTACTAGCCCTCACACCAGGAACTGCATAAGGGCAAGCCCTCAAGGATGCAGCAGAATAAGCATCGACACCACAGTCAGCCCACTCAGAACGGTGCTCCCTCAGAAAACGAACGAGTAAAGCAGGTGGCACATTCTACATCACCCAAAATGGTGTATTACAATATTCAGGCTTCATCCAAGAAAAAAAAATGATGGCCGTATTAACCGAACACACCCATCAAAAGTAAAAGGAGACTTTTATCCTAAATATTTTCTAAAACTTCTGGTGATAAAATATTACCTCTGAAATGCACAGTTATACCATATAATGTATTTAATTCACATACAAACTCACAAAAAAACCTTTCGATTTTCTTTTGGCAATATAGGGTTATAAGAGTGAAAGTTAAACCTGCAGCAACATGGATGCCTTTGCACATAAGATGCCACCACCCATGGCAGAAAACATTGTTGAAGAGTTGACATGTGATCCAAGAAGCTTGCTTGGTGATGAATTTATAGCAATCGTTACATCCTCAACCCCATCACTACCCATTAATGACCAACCATCATCCGCAAACCCATTCACAGCATCATTGAAACCTCTGAATTTATTGCCATTGAATTTGAAGTCAAATAAAAAAATAAAAAAAAAAAAAAAAGCAGTGACATGAGCAAGTAATGAACCAATAGCATATGACAATGAGTTTACCTGCTCAGTCTCTGGCTAAAGGTCCTCAAAACAGCAGGTTGACGCCCTCCACCATACGAAATTTCACCAGTTGTTTCTAGTGCAATTTGCCGTATATGACGCAATGCCTAATAAAACAGTCCAAAAGTAAATCCCCTACACTATAGCTCTACATGAGCACTGATAAGCATGTGAGGACAAACAAACGTACAGCAATAGTCATTTTCTGTGCTAGAATTTTTGGTGACTCGTACAAAGGTCTCAGTACCTCGGGCACACTCCAGGCCTAAAGCATAAGACAAAATTCAAATATGATAGTTCAATTATGGAAAGGATGAGAAGGTGTTTAAGCATGAAGAAAACTTACATCCAAATCAATATGATCGACAATGTGTATCATTGAACCACCACCCTCACATGGTCGAACTAGATAACCACTGGGAAGCATTTCAGCTCGAACAAAGTTCGGAGCAGGTGGACCAGCAGGACCACCAGTGGAAGGAGTCAATGATCTCTCACAGATCTACAAGATAAATTACAGGCATGAGGCTTAACTTTCTCTTTTAGAAAGTTGATTGGCTTCACAAAAATTTAAAAATTCACAGCACATAGAGTTACATTTCATGAAATCAAAGTATTTACCACAAGACTTCCATCTTCAAGACCTGTGGTGTATCTAAGCGTCCAAAAGTCGCGTGCCGATGCCAAAGTAGTAGGTGCATATGTCTGATATGGAAAAGAGAACAATGTAGAAAACCCCAAATTATAACATATTACATCTCCATATTCATAGGCAAACCAAGAAAAAAAGGAATTTAAGACAGTAAGCACAAACCTGCATATATATAAGCTCAATATTCCCTCCATTTCCAGTAGGAATTACAGTCAACACATCAAGGCAACGACAGTCACGATACCAAGATGGACGATCTTTGAGAATTTCTGCGACCTACAGAATAACAATCCATCAATTGCCCACCAGGGTGGGAAAAAAAAAAAACTAGTAGCTGGTAGAATTCTGTAAGGATTGGCTTACCTTTGTGGGTTCTAGACTCACAAGACCACAGGCTCGTGCTGCCACCCCACTGCAATTGTGGGAAACAGCAATGATACCAATAGAATCCGGACCAGGCTGCAATCACAAAACAATCAGAAAATTGCAACTTGAGGTCAGGATTTAAGGAGGAGATCAAAAACTTTAAATAAAAATCCATAAGATCTCTGACTATCACCTTCATCCCAACCATCTGAACCCAATCGACAGCAGTTCCAGTGGCTTTTGAAAGGAACTCTGCCAAGGTCTCCTCAGCAATTGCGAGTAGACTGTCACAGAAAAAAACCAGAAGAGGGGCAAGTGAGACGAAACACAAACAACAAGACAACCGACAGAAAATACAACTCGGATGACTCATTACCCAGCTGGGTTATTAGCATCCCTTTGTGGATGCTGAGGTGTTGGGTTTTGTTGATGGTGATGCTGACCACTCGTAACTACAGACTCGCAGCTTGTGTCCGTAGTTGCTACAGGTGCCTGCGTTGTGATAAACAGAGATAAATCATTTTCCAAAGGAGACAAAATTGTACACAATAATCTATACCGTCCTCAAGTAGAATAGAGATAGCCTTCTGTAAATGCTCTTCTGTGTAAACAAAGGCCACAGAATGGAGCATTCTGGCTCACACAACTCTCTAGTACCCAATTAGAAAGAAAGTAAAACCTGTCGATCTAGTTAACAAACAAACTGATCATCCTCACAAACATATATTAAAGCACTCAACTAACCCAAGAAAGGCCCAAAGCAATCTTCAGCCTCAGCACAATGTATAAAGCTGAACATATCTAAAACCAATGGGTATAGAGAACATACTGAATGATATAAAAAAGAAAACGAAACTACAATAACAAAAGTGAGAATAAAAGGCCAGAGAAAAATATGATCCAAATGCATATTACTTTCAAGCCTAGCAAACGCAAGTGGTGATGCTTACGTTATGTAGTTGCTGGCGCATATATCCATTCTCATAAACAAGTTGGGACACCTGCTTCTGGAGCCGGTCATTTTCTTCCATCAACAGCTTGTTCATGGCAGTCAGCTTTCTGTTAACTGTCTGAAGACGAGACGCCTCCTTCCTTTGTTTCTCGCGACATCTATTTTCCAAAGGTAAAATAACAAGCATCAGAGGCTTAAAGGGAAGGCATGTAAGAAGAAAGAACATTCCAATAGCACTCTTAATACAAGAACACCAAGAGAAACTACACATCAAACTACAGAAACATGATATTGATAGTGTAGGCTATTGTTAAAAAATGCAATCTTCGTAGCTTAAATAACTATTGGATTTAGAGCCATTTTCCCAAAGAAGGTGTTGGTTCGGTACCCCACTCAATGATTACCGCAATATTTCATACCAAACGTTTTCAATGACACAACCAGCTTTGAGCACCAATAACGCTGCTTTTAAGACCTTCACGGCAAAGCTTGACGACCAGAGAAAAAGCTTTTATGACCCGAAAACTCCTTTCCAAGTCCATCTAATGCATAGGCCTCAACAATAAGGACCACAAAAATAAATGTTTCCCTTCTGGATTTCGTACAATATAAATCGGATGCAAATCTGCTGAAATTTTTTATACGGTTAAGCATAGTTAGATTGTTCGAAAACCATGACAACCTTCTCATAAAGCAAACAAAAGCTGAAAAATAGAAATTTTTAAATCCAACAAAATGATCCCAGAAAGTTCACTACCTAAGCGAGCTGAATTAAAAGTTTGACGTCCAGTGACTCAAAAAAAAAATTCAGAGAAAATGATGCAAAAAGGTCGGTACACTAGTCATCAGCAGGAGAAAACATAATATAATATTTCTTCGAGACAGTAAGCATGGTGCGAATAAGAGGAGAGAATATTTATGACGTAAAAATTGCTTTTATATGGATTAAACTAATAAGCAAATTCTCGCAAATTTGTTTGAGGATTTCAGCACAGAAAACCCGTATGTTCTTCGAACAAACATTCTAGCAAGAAATAGGAAACCCAAAAATTGTATTTAGACATCATTAAAATCGAAGTAATCTGGACCGATAACAAGGAATCACCCAAGTTAAAGGTGATACAGAACTACTCAAAACAAACGAGGCAGTTGGGGCATTTACTTCAAGAGGGAAGGGGGGGGGGGGGGGGGGGGGGGGCATCAAAATCCCATCAATTCTTAAAGATCCACGCTTCTAACCCATTACCGAAATCCTTTCTTCCACTAAAAATCAAACGAAAATGACGAGCAAAGACACGGAAAATCCCAACCACCACAACGTCGAGGAAAAAATCTAAAAAGGAGCCGTTTTTCTTCACCAAATCGAACACCTAGCCTGGTTTTCTGGGCTCTGATTTTTTTTTTTTACCTGCGGTTCTGGAACCAGACTTTGATCTGCTTGGGCTCGATGTTGGCGAGAATCGGGCAATCTCGGATGAGCTGCTGCCGCCTCATGGAGCTGGGCTTGGGGCACTCGCTGTAGACCCTCTCGAGCGCCTCCACCTGCTCCGGGGTGTACCTAACATACTTCCCCGCATCCATCGCCTGCTGCATCTTCCCCGCCTCCTTCCCCCTCCCTGCCCGCCACCACCATCGCCATCTCCTCCTAACAAAAATCCCTAGCAAAAACCAACCTTGACCCCAACAGAAAACCCCAAAACACCTCTTTTCCGGCACCTCGGCAGCTGGAGAGAAGAAGCACCGCCTCCCTCCGGCATCACAGGCTCAGGCCCTCACCCCCTCCGCCGGAACAGCCACAGCGGCGCGGTGGAACCGTAACCTAGCTTCTTCCTGGCTCCCACGGAGGCCATTTGGAGAGAGAGAGAGAGAGAGAGAGGACGGGGAGGAGAAGGTGGTGGCGAAGAAGACGAGAGAGCGCTTTGGTGCTTCGCTTTCGCTTTATTTTTTTTTTTTTTTTTTAATCGCTCTCTCGCTGGCTGGGTGCAAGGCTTGGCGTTGCGGCCACGACCAACTTTAAAGTGGAGCGGCGATGCACGGGGGCGATTTATGGGGGAACGCTTTTGCGGGCTTCGCCTTGGTTCAAGGAATTTTTATTCTTTTGAAGAATTTGGGGGGATTTTTTATTTATTAGCGTCATTTTTTTTGTGAGTGTGTGTGTTGGGGGGGGGGGGGAGGGGGGGTGGGGGGTGTGGGGGGCAGCTGTTATCTTTGCTTTGCCTCTCTCTCGATTTCTCTCTCCTCTCCGCTGTCGCTGCCGCAGCTGATGCTGGTGCTGTCTGAGAAAAAAAAGTACTTTCTCTCTCTTCAACGTTTTTTTAAAAGATGAAATAAAAGAAAAGAGTGAGATTGTTTTAATGGGGGTGGATTTTAAAATAGTTGGTGGTGTTTGCCTGTTTGGGGGTATGGGCATGCATGGTATGGTTGTATGATGGGGGAACTAGTGGCATACATGGGATGGCGTACTCCCATCTCCAGCCGGCTTTCTTCTTTCTTCCTTGTCTACCGCCTTTTAAATAAATTAATTTATAAAAATTATTTCAGGATGAGTTAACTGTTAACGATCATTTTTTTATTACTTAATAGTATCAAACCGTTATTATCTATTTAGTTACAAACTTTTTATCTCCAAGAAAATATGATATTTATTAATTCTATGATGTTTACAAAGACTGATGGTATAATTAGACATTCTGGTCTGTTGTCCACATAATTACCACATAAATGATTTATCTCTTTGTTCAAAATTATATATATTATATATTAACTACTCGTTATATTTTTTACATTAGAATCATGTCCAAATTCAAATAATGTGATAAATTAGTAAATTCAATTTTTTTCTTTTTTAGCAAATATCATAAACTTGATTTTTTGATGTCATTTGCTGTGCTCGTGATATTTTTACTTTGTCTTTAGTTAGAAATAATTAGTTCTCAAAAAAAATTTCAAAATAAAATCAGTTTCATGGTTCAGGGTAAGTGTATCGTGTTGACGTAGTCCACGGACGGAACCGGTACAGGTATTTCGTAAAACCCCGGTTCATTAACCGGTTCTGCAGGAACACCAGACCACAACCCCCCCACCCCCGTATCTCTGCCCGTGGATTTGGACGCTGTCGGTTTTACACGCACCCCATCTCATCCGTCCAATCAAAATAATTTCCGATCAAACGGATGACAATTTATCTCAATTATACGTGTTATTTACTGCCCCTTTTTTACCCCGAAATATCTGCATCAACTGCACCGAGATCTTTTCTCCTTCCGGACCCCCCTCCCCAACCAAAAAAAAAAAAAACATCCTTGCTTTCACCTTTTGTCTTCAACTCTACCTCACACATTGTCCCCAAAAGACGGATTGAATCAGTTTTTACGGCTTCCAAGCGTAACTTTTTTATCCATGTCTTTCTTTTTCCTCTTTTAAGTTTTTTTTCGAGTTTCTGCTGAGAAAAGATGCTACCGAGCGGTGGTAGTAGAGCAGTATATCTTCTCAAGTTTTTACTGCTGCTAAGCGTGCAACTTTTTTTTTATTCTTATCCTTCCTTTTCTCCTTCAAGTTTGGGAGTTTCTGCCAAGAGGAGAGATCACCGAGCAGTACGGTGGTAGAGTAGTATATTTTCTTTTACGTGATGCAGTGACGCACAGTAATGGCTTTTCACTGTTTAGGCAGTGCACGGCCAGAAATCGGGGAGGGTGGCTTTTACTGTGTCGTTGCCAATTCTGATCTTTAGTTGACTGAGGGGACGAGCGAGAAGTGGGCCGGACTTTAATGTGCCGGCGGGAGACCAGGATTGAGGATCTAATGCAAACACCATCAATTATTAGCAGAATTAATGGTGGGTGAGTGGGTTAATATCTCACCACAAGAATAAAAATAATAGGGACGGGCACCATAGGGTATTTTATAGGACGGATTTCATAATTTATATTTTATTTAATGCCAATCTTCAGATATAAACCTAAAAATTAAATATAAAAAATTATAATTTTTATAATTATAATATTTTTTATTGATATATTACCTGATCAAATAATATATATTAAATAAATTAATTATTGATAAATTAATAAATATTTCTAGATAAATTAATACATAATTTATAGAACGTAGTAGTCATCAATGCATAGTGATATGGCAAGATCGCTGATGTGGAGCATGCGTAAGATCCAACTGGGTGCCAAACAGTGCTGCACGATGTTCCCTTCCGAGCTTTCCTGTCAGGTGGCCTGACCAGCGATCACGCCCACCTTGAGTCGAGCTTGGCACCTCTGCCACTTCGCCGGATGTCGACTCAGGTAGGGTCCACTCGGTCAAAGTGGGCCTGCCTCTACTCCTTCACCAGGTAGCGCCCCAAGACGGATCCACCTCATCCAAAGTCGAGCCAGGCACCTCTGCCCCTTCGCTAGGTGTCAACCCAAGTGGGATCCACTTCGACCGAAGTGGGCCTGCCCCTGCTCCTTCGCCAGGTGGCGCCCCCAAATGGGTCCACCTCGGTCGAAGTCGAGTTAGGCACCTCTGCCACTTCACCAGGTGTCGACCTAGGTGGGGTCCACCTCGACCGAAGTGGGCCTTCCTCTGCTCCTTCTCCAAGTGGCGCTCCCAGATCGGTCCACCTCGATCGAAGTCGAGCTTGCCTCTGCCCCTTCGCTAGGTGTCGACCCAGGTGGGGTCCACCTCGACCGAAGTGGGCATGCCTCTGCTCCTTCGCTAGGTGGCACCCCCAGATGGGTCCAC
The DNA here is from genome assembly GCA_021397845.1 of Areca catechu. Classification (NCBI taxonomy): domain Eukaryota; kingdom Viridiplantae; phylum Streptophyta; class Magnoliopsida; order Arecales; family Arecaceae; genus Areca; species Areca catechu. The sequence goes on along the minus strand of CM038051.1, from coordinate 177,374,470 downwards.
ATCGGCCGAAGTCAAGCCAGGCCTCTCTGTCCCTTCGCTAGGTGTCGACCCAGGTGGGGTCCACCTCGATCGAGTGGGCCTTCCTTTGCTCCTTCGCCATGTGGCGCCCTAGATGGGTCCACCTCGGTCGAAGTCGAGCGAGGCACCTCTACTCCTTCGCTAGGTGGCGCCCTCGAATGGGTCCACCTCGGTTGAAGTGAGCTTAGGTGGGGTCCACCTCGGCCGAAGTGGGCCTGCCTCTGCTCTAATATGCATAACTAAAAATGACATGCAAAAAATATGATACTAATTGAACATGATACTAATTAAATATGATACCAATTGTATATGATACTGTTGCCGTCCTCGTCGTCTACTGACTTGACCGTCGGAGCCCCCTCGCCGGAATCCCCGGCCAGGTCTGTTGCCGTCCCCGTCGCCGCGCCCGTGCCGAGGACCAACCGATCCTCCCTGACCGCCTGGCAAGGGAGCCTCCCTTCCTGCGAGAAACCTGCAACAAAGGGGTTAGAGGACCCTGGCCGGGGATTCCGGCGAGGGGGCTCCGACGGTCAAGTCAGTAGACGACGAGGAGGAACAGACTCTCGCTCCCAGGCCCTCTAAAGGGTCCCAGGTTTGGAGAGTTAACTAGTGAAGGGAAAGCGCCGGGGACCGGAATCTCGGCTGGGCCTGCCTGCCGAGCTCGCGTCCAGTATTCCCCTCTCGGGATCTCTGGCTTCTTCCTCGGAGCGAGGCCTTGTGCCGGTGCTTCCTTCTTGTCCCCAGGCTAGTTGGCTTACCTTGCAGTCTCCGGATTCTTCCCTCTTTATCTCCCTCCGTCGTGTGCTTGTCCTTTCCTCCTCGAAAACTCCTCCCCCCTGTCTTCCTTTCTTTTCCCTTTTTGGTGAAGGAGGCCAGGCGGCTTTCCGACCTCGTCCGCCGGGCCCAGCAGGGAGAAGGCAAGGACAGAAGAGAAAAGGAGGGAGGGCGGCGCTGGCAGAGCGGCCAGTCGTCAGGCCTCGGGCTTCGTGAGAGTGCTCTTTTCCCCGAGCGTGGGCGCCATCCGTTTACGGGGCCTGTTCCGTCAGGATCGGATCTCTCGACTGCGGGACCTGTCGGGCTAGTGTAAGTCACGTTCCACGTGCCGCCGCCCTCCGTACGGGACGCCGTCTGGGGTCGGTACGGCCCGAGGGATGGCCTCGGGACCCGTCGCTTTCCCCCGGGGGCCTCTCCGTACGAGCGGTCTGACTTCGGCTGAGTTGGACCTGTCTCCGGGGGCCGACTGGCGAGAGGCGAGAGATCGGCCGACCTCGGCTTAGGTGGACCCCTCCGGGGTGGACACCTGGCGAGGTGGCAGGAGGTCGCCTGGCTTCGGCCGAGGTGGACCCGTCTCCGGGTGGCCACCTGGCGCAAGGCGGGGGGTCAGCGACCTCGGCCTAGGTGGACCCCTCCTGGGTGGACACCTGGCGAGGTGGCAGAAGATCGCCTGGCTTCGGTCGAGGTGGACCGTCTCCGGGTGGCCACCTGGCGCAAGGCGGAGGGTCAGCCGACCTCGGCCTAGGTGGACCCCTCCTGGGTGGACACCTGGCGAGGTGGCAGAAGATCGCCTGGCTTCGGCCGAGGTGGACCCGTCTCCGGGTGGCCACCTGGCGCAAGGCGGAGGGTCAGCCGACCTCGGCCGACCTCACACGGGGCGGACTCCTCCGAGCCCGGGCGCAGATGAGTTGGTGGGGGAACTTCGCGCCGAACTCGACCTCGGCGGGAGCCGTTTGCTTCAGACAGTATCGGGCGGTGCGGTCTTGCCAACCCCAGCCTTGAGGACGTGGCGCTGATTCCGGCATTAAAACTCACACGTGGCTCGCTCGCATTCGGCGATACCTGAGCCTGGCCACGTCACTGTCACGGCTGTAACAAGAGGGTCTTTAAACTCTACTTGGCTCCTATGACTAGACGGCCATGGTGACTAACCCAATTCGAAGCAGTTACTATGAGCTCTTTTCTCCTTTTTTAAGATTCTTAATGAAATAAATCTTGATATCAATTGAATGTAACTCCCCTCAAAGGATTAGATTTGAAAACAAGGAGAATAAGTAATAGAGCAATATAAGTATGATATCATTGAAAGTATCATACATATATATAATGATAACAAATCTTTGGATGCTCCTCCTAAATATTATTCTCCCTTAAAAATATGCATTCATTTGAGGAATAAAACATGAAAGCACAACCATCAAGATTTAAAATTTTCAAGATATACATGATTTTCAAAATACAAAGGATTGATCATTTAAAAACTTTTAGCAATGATTTCAAATTCATTTAAAATGATTTGATATCCATACAAATGCAAGAAATAACTTAATAGCAAGTCTAGTTACTGAAGTAAGGATTTATCAATGTGCATATCTTCTTCTTAAATGTAATCCTTAACTACCAATTCTATACTTATTCCAAATCATTTTTAGTCTAAGCATAGATACCAAAAAATGTTTACATTTATGAAAACATATAAATTATAATATTTCAGTTGAAATAGTTTAAAACTATATTAATCAAAATCAAGTGAAAGTCTAATAATCACAAGTTTAATCATGAAAGCATGAAATCCATCAACATTAAAAAGTTCATGATCACAACAAATGATTATTAGTCTAAACTTGATTCTAATTAATCAATTGAAATAATTTTCAAAGCATTATGTAACTTTAAACATATTTTTTAAGATATAATTTAAGATACATTAATCAAAATCAATAAATCTTATAATCACAAGCTTAATCATGATAGTATAAAATTCATCAACATCAAAAAGTTCATGATCATAATTAATAACTATAAGTCTAAACTTGATTCTAATTAAGCACCTTTCAAAATGACTGATAACATGAAAATGATTAACTGCAACATTTATCAAATAAAAGGATAAATATGTGACAAGTTTTATTTCAACTACATTTTTTATATAGAAGGAGATGTTTAGAATTTACTAATATGTATAATCCTTACTTTACCATTTAGTCTAAAATGTAGTAGGTCCACTTCTTTAAATTTTCTTGTACATCCACTTTTCAAAAACTTGCTTTCTTCATGTTGGGCTGCAAGACATTCCTACAAAACATACTAAGTGGATAATTTTGGTACCCAAACTTTATTGGATCCTTTAGGATTAGTAAATATGGTTCCTTTTGGAACCCAAACTTTTCTTAATCTATAAGGATATGCATTAAATCCAAATTTTTCATAATTAAAGCATGCAATATTGGAAGAAGTAGCAATAAAAAAATTCTTGTTTTTCAACTCAAGATTTTTGTTTTTCTTTAAAAGCTCATCAATTAATACAAAAATCTTGGATCTTTTTAGAATTTCTATTTCATTCAATAAAATATTTTTCTCATTTGAAAACTTATTACATAAAATTTTCAAATCAACATTTTCTTTTTCTAATTTTTTTTCTATAGAAAGATTATTCTTATTATTTTCTAAAACATAAATCTTTATATTTAAATCATCATTTTTATTGATAAGATTGATGTTCTCAAGAGAAAAAGAATCTACATGTCTTTTTAATTTTTTGTGCTCAATTTTTAGCAATTTGTATTCATGCACAAGATCATTGAATGCATCATGTAATTCATCAAAGGTAAAATCATATTTATTTTTGGAACATACCTCTTCCTCATTTGTCATGAAGCAAAGATGGGCAACTTCTTGTTCTTCCTCCAAACTAGAATCTTCACTATCGCTCCAAATTGCCATCATTGTCTTGATTTTTTCTTGGCCTTGAGGGCTATTATCTTCTTCTTCTCTTGATCAGCAACCGCTTCCTTTTATCATAAGTTCAACTCATAGGTCATGAGTGAACTGATGAGCTCCTCCAAAGATAGGGTTTCAATATCTTTAGCTTCTTGGATCGCAGTTACCTTTGGATCCCATGATGTTGACAAAGACCTAAGAATCTTATTAACTAAATCAGCATTAGTATAGACTTTGCCAAAACTTTTTAATTCATTAATAATATTCATAAATCTTCCATACATATCAGATATAGATTCATAGTGTAGCATTTTAAATATTTCAAAAGAATGTACAAGCAAATTAATTTAGTATTCTTTACTTGAGAAGTACCCTCATTAGTAACCTCAAGTGTATCCCATATTTCCTTCGTCGATGTGCATGTGGAGATCCTATTGAATTTATTAAAATCCAATGCACAATAAAGCAAGATCATTGCTTTAGCATTAATTTCAGATTGCTTAATGTCATATTCATTCCAATCCTCTTCGAGCTTTGGAATGAGAATGCCATTAACCAAAATAGAAGGAATATGAGGATTATTAACAATCATTTTCTAAAGATAATAATCTATAGATTAAATATAAATGTGCATGCATGTTTTCCAATATGTATAATTTATGCCATTGAAAAATGGTGGTCTAACACTAATACCTACAAGGGTTGCCATAATCTTTTAACTCAAAACCGTTGGACTCTTTGCAAAGCACCAAGTTTAGATACCAACGATTTTGGATTCCAGGCTCTGATACCAATTATTGCCCAGTGATGATGCAACCCAAGAGGGGGGTGAATTGGGTTTTATAAAATTATTTGAACTATTTTAATAAATATAAAACAAGTATGTGATAATTGTAATTAAGTACTTGTATTTTGCCAAAGTGTTTGTGTGCTTAACGAGTCTGAGTCTGTGATTTATCGAGGTTTAGATCTGGCCTGCATGATGATGTGAAGAGAGTTGTATCTAAGAGAGGTACGGGATTTAGAATAGGCTTACTAGGTAGCTAGGGATTTTGAGCAGTTTCATAGGACTCCTAAGAGCCAGTACCCTAGAACAACCCATACCTACCCGAGTCGATCCTACCCTGCCCATCCAAATCCAAGTCGACCCGACCAAAGCCATCCAAATCCAAGTCGACCTGACCAAAACCGACCTGACTCGAGTCAACCCGAGCCAAGCTGACCCAGTCCAGCCCGACCCAACTTGAGTCGACCTCTAGATGACAAAGAAAAATCTGTAGAGGTACCCAGGAAGTTTGGCACCTGCTTTAGATGTCACCAGCCCGACCATTACTCTAGTAGCTGCCCCTCTATATCCCTTCATATAGGTGACTTAGAAGAGGAAGGAAACCCATATGACATCCAAGAATGTGAGGATGAAGCATATGAAGAAGGTTTCAACCTATCAGAAGATTATGAGGGAGATGAAGAGAGTTGTGACCCACTGACCTTATGGGAGTTGTTAGATGCATCCTAACCCAATCTAAGGAGCAAGAGGACTAGCGTAAGACCAACATCCTACACACCTTTATCAAGATATGGCAGAAGGTTTGCAAAGTCATCATAGATAGTGGAAGTTGTGTAAACGCTATTTCTACTGGTTCTGTCAAGACCTTAGGGCTAACCCCTGTTCCCCATCCTAGCCCATATAAGGTATCGTGGATTGACTCCACTTCAATACCCATCAAACTTAGATGCCAAGTCCTGATTCAGTTGCAATCTTATAAGGAGAAAGTTTGGTGTGATGTGCTACCCATGGGGATAAGCAGCATTATATTAGGGAGACCTTGGCTGTATGATCATGACGCCACCCTGTTTGGTAAAAACTAATTCCTGTGCATTTAACCATTTAGGGAAGAAGATAGTGATCAACCTTGTTCCCCCTAAGGATGAAGTTAAAAAGGGAGCCAGCTCTTTGAAGGAAAAAAACCTGGATTACATTTGATTAGTGCCAAAGAGCTTAAGAGAGAAATTGTTGAGGGATCACGTATCTGGATTTTGACCACCAAGGAAATTAGGAAACCAGCCCTAGGAGAACACCCCAGGAAGTTATGAAAGTTCTGGAAGAATTCCAAGATATTTTTCCGGATGATCTGCCTGACCAACTTCCACCACTTAGGGACATCCAGCATGCCATAGACCTTGTCCCAGGATCCACCCTGCCTAACTTGCCCCATTACCGGATGAACCCAACTAAGCACCAAGAGTTACAAAAGCAAGTTAGTGAACTGTTGAGGAAAGGTTTCATTAGGGAAAGCTTAAGTCCTTGCACCGTCTCAACCCTTTTGATACCTAAGAAAGATGGCACATGGCAAATGTGTATGGATAGTTATGCCATAAATAAGATCACCATAAGTATAGATTCCCCATACCCCGCCTAGATGACCTGTTAGACATGATGGCAGGAGCCACCATCTTTTCCAAAATTGACCTTAAGAGTGGCTACCATTAGGTTAGAATCAGACCCGGGGGCGAGGGAAAAAACCTTGTTGCCCAGAAATGGAGCCCAAGAGGGGGGGTGAATTGGGTCTTTTAAAAAAAATTTAATACAATAAAATGAAGGTCTAGTGGTGCTTGTGAGCAATGATAAATTAGATGCAAGATGATAGCAATTAATTAAAGAATACGAGAGGAAAAGAGCAATTACACACAAACACAAAGTTTATAGTGGTTCGGTGCAAACCTAGCACCTACATCCACTCCCCAAGCCACCCTTGGGAATTCCACTATAATCCACACCAGATTACAATTGACTTGTTTTTCACAAGGCTCACAAGTCAAAACCTAAGTTGGTTTTGTCACCTAGGCTCACCAACAAACCTAAATACTTGTTTTATCTTCGGGCTCACAAGTTAACCCTAGTTGGTTTTAACACTTTGGCTCACCAACAAAGCACAATAACCTTCTTTCAAGACACCCTTGAAAGCAAGGTCAAAGCACAATTAAAACAGATATGAAATTTAAAAACTATAACAAACTCTCTTCAAGAGTAGATTGGAATCTTTGAAGCCCAAAAGAATGCTTTGACTTCACTCTTCTTCAAGTTGCCTCTTTTAGAATGTAGAAGGTTGAGCTAGTAGGCTTTTCAGTGGAATCAAGCTAGAAGAGGCTTTTGATTTGAAGTTTGGAGAGAATATTGGCTTTATGGCTTTTGAGTGGACTTGAATGCTCTTGAATAGACTTCTCTCTTGCTTTCTCTTCTTTTTTTCACTTCTCTTCTTTTAAAATGAGGTTGGTGGAGATTAAATACACCAAAAACCTTCTAAAAATGGTTTGTGACCGTTGGAGCATTGGAAATAGTCGTTTGGAGCTTGAAACCCAATTTCTGCAAGCCAGAAAAATAGATCCGTTAGAGCTGTCAGGCTGCAAGTGTCGACACTTGGCTGTCAGGTGTCGATACTTGGCTGTCAGGTGTCGACACTTGATTTCTGGGAGTCGACACTTGATGCACAGGTGTCGACACTTGACACAAAAATTCTTGAAACAACAAAGTTCTGTATTTTCAAAAATCTCAGGCCTTGAGTCGACACTTGGTACCTAAGTGTCGACACTTGGTGTCGACACTTGAATATAGGTGTCGACACTTGGCGTGCCAAGGATTTTTGTCCGTGCCAAATGCTGAAGTGTCGACACTTGACTGTCCAGGTGTCGACACTTGAGACTGAAAACATCTAGATTCAAGTGTAAATGCCTCGAAAACAAAAATAAAATTCATGAATATATTAACACATAATAGTTAAACAATTATAAGCTCTTTTCAATGAAGTGGATGCCCGGATATGTGAAAATTGCTCCGTGCCATTGCGTGCCATACACCATAAGTTTTTGAAATTTTGAGGTGCTTTCTTCCTGAAAACTTACAACTTGAAATCATCGTTAGAATACAATATGCACTCAATATTTTGTTATTCATCAAAATCACTCGGGGAGCCAACAATCTCCCCCTTTTTGATGATGACAAAATCTTGAGAAAAAGAGACAATATAGTTCAAACTTTAACTATTTAATTTATAAATATGAATTTTAGTCACAATAGAGGCAACAACTTTATAGATAGGAGGGAACAATCTCTCCCTTAATTAGATACTTCTTATTAAGGTAAACTTCAAAGATTCTTGCAAAGTGAAATCAATATAATCAATATAATATACCTTTTTCTCAATAAAATCAAAATCAATACTTGTTCTTTAAATCAATACTTGTTCTCCATAAAATCAAAATCATTACTTGTTCTCCCCCTTTTTGTTAATCATAAGAAAAGGGAATAACCTCCCCCTCACAATTAGCATGGATACAAAAAGAGAGTAGAGAAACAAATATCAGAGCTGAAATTATGCTAATATCAAAGAGTATCAGAGTTAAAATATACCATTATAAAGAGTATCAGAGCCAAAGAATAATAAACTGAAGCACAAAATTTTCAAGATAATAGAGTACTGAACAAAAACACATATATATATGAGATAAATTTTCAGTACAAAAAGCTGAAACATACATATATCAATAGAGTCAATTAAGTATCAAACATACAAAATAAGATCTGAAACAGACATCTGTGAGGCTAATCCTCATCAGATGGAACATCAAGACTGAAAGGAGCACTAATCCTAGATCTGGTGGCTAATGCCCTAGGAGGTGCTAAAGCTCTAAAACTCCTGGTACGGCCGGCAGGACCAAATGCGGGTACAATCCTAGAAGATCTAGTAGAAGGATATGAAAGACGATCAGCTGGCGCAATAGGATCCGGTGCGAAGTCAACCAGTGTAGTAGAAGGAGCAGGTGTAGTAGGAGGATCTCGGCTGACCACCTCATAAGCATCGGCTCCGCCTACACTGTCGCTGTCAGTGCCCACTACCTTAGTGGCTCGGTCAACATCCTGATCACCGCCGTCAGCAAAATCAGCATGGTCGCTCTGGTAATCATCGCCATCATCATCATCATCATCGTCATCGTCAGATCGAGCAAGTGCAGGTGCTGCAGGAGGTATATATGATCTGAGCAGACTCTCAATGCGGGTAAATCCCTCCTCCATGGATCTGCGAATCTCAGCATGCTCCGAGGTAGTCTGTGCTCGTAGAAGCTCGACCTCGCTACGCAGCTGAGTCACCTCACCTCTGATCTGTGAGAACTGTGCTCTGGCATGCTCCTCAAAAGATAATCCGGTAGATGGTGGTGGAGGAGCTGAAGCGTCAGGAGACAGGTGCTCTGCCTATGTTGATGGTACATCTACTGGAGGAAGAACTGCTGGCTCAGATGGTCCAGCCTCAGCCTCTCGAATCTCATCCTCCTCATCTGGCTCCTGGCCAGACTCTCTCGAACCCATCGACCTCCAACCATCCTGAATCCCATCCGGTGCAGTGACCTCTCATCATATACATCCGTGTGTAGTATCTCTTGGGGATCTCCCCTCCAATGATACTTCACAAGCTCTGAAAAGACGGGTCAGTGCCATGCCGTATGGCAAACAGTGTCGGCGCTGAGTGGCAGCATCATACATCTATGATAGCATCAAGGTGGGTATATCAATCTGTCTCCTCTCGATCAGACTGGTCATCATCATCAGCTCTCTCTCGGTGATGAAATCAAATCTGCCAGTCTTCGGTAGAAGGATCCGTGCAGTACTATGGTGCAACAGTCGCATCTCTAAAGATAACTGGTTCGCGGTAACCACTGAGATACCGCGAACATCCTCTCGCTCAAGGATGCATCTGAAGGCTGCCTCTCTATCATCAACAAAAAATGCACAGACTCCTCTCCGGGGTATCTCCCATACTCGGCTCAGCAGCTCATCAGTCAAAGAGATCTGTATACCCCTGATGGATGTCGTCCATAAAAGTCGTCGATAGTCCAGTGCACCGTAGAACTCCCTCACTAGGTGAGGATAGTATCTCTCCTGCATGGTGCAGAAGGGTACTAGTCATGCATCTGTGAGTATCTCCCTAATGCCAAAGTGGTGCCTGTCGAAACACTGTAGATCAACTCTCCTCCCTGAAGCTACAGACTTCCCTGCCATCCTCTCTGCAGGGGGGAGCTCAGAGTGGCTGAACTGCTAGGCTGTGCAGGATCAAATCTGGCCTTCGACCTCCTCTCAGTACCCTAACTGGGCCTCGCCCTAACTGCAAGTCTCTTCCTAGGACCCATTATAGCCAACTGACCAGGAAGAATGAAGAAGGGTTTAGAACAAAGGACTGGCCATAGGTAGAGATTAGAGTTCAGTTTCGAAAACCAGAATCAATAAATTTTGATCAAATGACAAAATTTTTAAGCAAAATTTGAAGGAAAAATTTTGTTTGGTAGAGCACATTTGAATCTTTGGAAAAATAATTTTTTTTTGTAAGGTCTAAAAATCAAAAAACCATAGGATTTGGGTTTTAATCACTTAGGGTTTTAGCAAATAGGCGAAAATGTTACAAATGTATCACGAAAATCCTTTCTAAGTCATCAATAAATGGATTTAGTACATTTAAATTAGATGAAAACCCAATTTATTTTGCCCAAAATTGATGAAACAGTGATTTTTGCGAAAAAGGGTTGAAAAACGCCCAAAAGATGAGGGAAATCCGAGAAAAAAAAAATCTAAAATATTATTCCCTCAAATGGAGTTTTAGAAATTCACTAAAATACGCAAAAATTTGGTTAGATTCAAGAAACATATTCGAAAAACCTAAAACACGATCGTTTGGTTCGAAAACAACAAAGTCAAAAACATAGAAAAATAAAAACAAAATTAGAAAGGGAGAAATACCTGATTTGTGAAGGATTGAGGGGTGAAAGGACGGATTTGGACAGGGGGGACCACTATTCCAAGAAATCAGGGGGGAAGAAAATTTCAAAAAACCCTTATTCGGTCCGTTTAAAAACAGTATCAGATTCGCAAGTGTCGACACTTCGGATTTGTCAAGTGTCGATACTTGGTCAGGTGTCGACACTTGACACTTTCCAAGTGTCGACACTTGGCCAAAAATTCGAGAAAATCTGGAAAAAAATAGGAAAAATTTTGACAAAATTTTGGGGTTTTTAAACAATAGGTTTTGAACTTTAGGATTTAGGTGAAGATGATACTAAGAGAGTTCTAGGAGAATGGATTAATGACACATAACTCTCTTCTAATCAGATAGAACCTATCCTCACTCAAAGGCTTTGTAAAACATCAGCTAACTGATCATTAGTACAAACAAAATCAATAATTACATTAGAGTTTTGTACATGATCTCTTATGAAATGATGTCTTATTTCAATGTGTTTACTTCTTGAATGTTGCACAAGATTTTTAGATAGGTTGATTGCACTAGTATTGTCACATCTTATGGGTGTCTTAGTTAGTTTAATGCCAAAATCTTCGAGTTGTTGTTTGATTCAGAGGATTTGAGCACAACAGCTCCCAGCTACTATATATTCGGCTTCCGCCGTAGATAGAGCAGCTGAGTTCTGTTTCTTGCTACTCCAGGAGATCAAATTTACTCCAAGAAACTGACAGGTTCCACTAGTACTTTTACGATCAAGTTTACACCCAGCAAAATCAGCATCAGAATAAGCAATTAAATCAAATTAAGAATCTCTAGAGTACCATAAACCAATTTCAATTGAGCCAGATAGATATCTAAGTATGCATTTAACAGCCAAAAGATGAGACTTTTTAGGATTGGACTGATATCTAGCACACATACAGACACTAAACATGATATCTGGCCTACTGGCAGTAAGATATAACAATGAACCAATCATGCCACGATATAATTTTTGGTCTATTGACTTACCTGATTCGTCCTTGTCAAGTCTACATGTAGAGCTCATAGGGGTACCTAATGGCTTAGTGTTCTCCATCCCAAACTTCTTGAGTATTTCTCTTGTATTTTGTTTGGTTGATGAAGATCCCCTCTTTGGTTTGCCTTATCTGGAGTCCGAGGAAGAAATTCAGTTCTCCATCATGCTCATCTCGAACTCACCCTGCATTAGACTTGCAAAATCTTGACAAAGAGATTCATTAGTAGCACCAAATATTATATCATCAACATAGATTTGTACTACTAAGAGATCATCATTCTTTTTCTTAAAAACAATGTTTTATCTACATTACCTCTAGTAAAATCATTTTTCAACAAAAAAGAGCTTAAACGATCATACCAAGCTCTTGGAGCTTGTTTTAATCCATATAAAGCTTTATGAAGTTTATAAACATGATTTGGAAATTCAGAACTTTCAAAACCAGGGGGTTGTTCAACATAAACTTCTTCTTCAATTAATCCATTTAAAAATCACTTTTAACATCCATCTGATACAGTTTAAAATTCATGAAACAAGAAAAAGCCAACAATAGCCTAATTGCCTCAAGTCTAGCCACAGGAGCAAAGGTTTCATCAAAATCTATCCCTTCCTCCTGATTGTATCCTTTGGCAACTAGTCTAGCTTTATTTCTAATTACTATTCCATTTTCATCAAGTTTATTTCGAAAAACCCATTTTGTGCCAATAATTGATGTGTTTGAAGGCCTATCCACTAGTGTCCAAACATTGTTCCTTTTAAATTGATTAAGTTCATCTTGCATAGCATTTATCCAATTACTATCACATTCAGCTTCCTCAATAGTTTTAGGTTCAATTTGAGACACAAAAGCTAAGTAATCACAAATATTTCTAAGAGATGATCGAGTACTTACACCTTTAGATGGATCACCTATAATTAGTTCTTTTGGGTGTCCATGAGCATACCTCCATTCTTTTGGTAAAGGATCAACAGTTGATGTATCTTTATCACCTTGTGCTTGATCTCCGTCAGTGTTTTGATCATCATTCTGTTCCTTGGTAAGTCCTTCATTGTTGTTTATTTCTTCAGTTTCTTGTTACCTGATTCATCAAAAAGTACATCTTCTTTTCTTGAAGATTTTTGGTTAGTTTCATCAAATACTACATGAATGGATTCTTCAACAACAAGTGTCCTTCTGTTGAAGACCCTGTATGCCTTACTAGATGTGGAGTAGCCTAGAAAGACTCCCTCATCTGATTTGGCATCAAATTTACTTAGATTATCTTTACCATTGTTTAAGATGAAACAACGGCATCCAAAAACATGAAAATAATGGATTGAAGGTTTTCTACCCTTCCAAAGCTCATAAGGGGTTTTCTTTAAAATCGGTCGAATTAAAACTCGATTTAAAATATAGCATGCAGTATTTATGGCTTCCGCCCAAAAGTATCTAGGTAAATCATTTTCACAAAGCATGGTGCGTGCCATTTCTTCAAGAGTTCTATTTTTTCTTTCTACTACCCCATTTTGTTGAGGTGTCCTAGGTGCAGAAAAATTATGATGAATTCCATTTTCAATACAGAATTTATTAAAATCGATATTTTCAAATTCAGTTCCATGATCACTTCTTAAAGAAATTACTGAAACACCTTTTTCATTTAAAACTCTTTTGTGAAATCTAATAAATTCAGAAAACATTTCATCTTTATGTGCTAAAAACATGACCCAAGTAAAACGTGAGAAATCATCTACAATGACTAGACCATACTTCTTACCTCCCAAACTAGATGTTCTAGTAGGCCCAAAGAGGTCCATATGAAGCAATTCCAAAGGTCTAGATGTAGAGATTACTCCTTTAGGTTTGAAAGAAGATTTTGTTTGTTTTCCAAGTTGACATGCACTGCAAATCTTATCTTTTTCAAAATTGAGTTTAGGCAAATCTTTTACTAAATTCTTTTTGCTAAGTTTTGAAATTAAATGCATGCTTGCATGTCCTAGTCTACGATGCCAAAGCCAACTAGTTTCATCGATCTTGGCTTCCATTGCCACTAGACATTGACCTTTCTGAATAGGGAGATCATCAAGATCAACCATATAAATATTGCCATGCCTATGACCGATGAACTTAATGCCATTGTCATCTAGACTAGAAACAATGCAAAAGAAGATTCAAAAACAACTTTAAAATTTTTGTCACAGAATTGACTAATGCTAAGCAAGTTATGTTTTAATCCATCAACATATAAAACATTATCAATATAAGAGGTAGGGGTGATATGGATTTTACCAATACCGATAATTTTGCCCTTTCCATTATCACCAAAAGTTACATTGCCACCATTTTGATATGTAATTGATGAGAACTGCTCCACATCTCCTGTCATATGCCTTGAGCAACCGCTATCCAGGTACCACATTCTTTTCTTGTTGGTTGCAAGGCATACCTGCAATAAAGATCAAGTGGAGACTTTAGGTACCCAAGCCATCTTGGGTCCTTTTGGTTAGTGGCATTGGTTCCTTTGGAACCCAAACTTTCTTAGTATTTCTTAATTTTCTTTTGTTGCACATATAAGATTTATGTCCTTTAACACCACAAGTATAGCATGTAATTGATGAAGATGCAGGCACAAAGAAATTTTTAAAGAGTTTCTGTTTCTTATGAGTTCTGAATCCTAATCCAGCTTTGTCAAATACTGCTCTTTGGTTATTTAACAGTAAATTTAACTTTTCAAACTGTAAGTAAATTTTTCAACAAAAGGCTTTAGTTTATCGATTTCCTCTTATATCTTTTGTTTTCATTAAAATTTCTTTGCTTTGTCTTGACAATTTTTCATTTGAAAGTAAGTTACTTTTCTTTTCAAATATATCCTTTTCTTTTTCAAGAGCCATAATCTTATCATTTAAGTTTTTATTTTATTAGAAGGTATTCATTTTCATTTGAAAGGTTGTAGTTTGTTTTAGCTAGTTCCAGATTTTGCTTCTTTAAGTCTTTATGTTTTGACTTTAATTTTCGAAATTCTATGACTAGTTCATCAAAAATTTCATGAAGCTCATCAAAAGATAATTCATTTTTGGTTTCAGAACATACCTCTTCTTGATCGGCCATCAGACAGAAATTTGCTACTTCCTGTTCTTCTTTCTCAGAGCTGGAGTCTTCACTTTCACTCCAGGTTGCCATCATGGCCTTCTTTCTTAGCTTTCTTCTGCTTTTCTTTAATAAGGGGCAGTCTACCTTGAAATGCCCGGGCTTCTTGCACTCAAAACATGTGGGCTGCTCTTCCTTCTTTTTCTTATCTTTTTCTTTACTCGGCTCACCTTTCAGAAGTTTCTTTTTGTAATTGAACTTCTTTTTTTTCATAAACCTTCTGAATTTCCTTGCTAACATAGCCGTTTCATCTTCTTCGTCATCCTCTTCAGAGTCTTCGCTTGAGTCTTCTCTGGTAGTAGATTTGAATGCGATTGTCTTTTTCTTTTTATCCACCTCTCCGTTCTTCTGTTTGAGGGATAGTTCATAAGTCATCAAGGAACCCAACAGTTGTTCCAGCGGGAGAGTGTTGACATCTTTTGCTTCTTCAATTGCAGTGACCTTTGCATCCCATGAAGCTGGTAAAGACCTGAGAAGTTTATTCACAAGTTCACCGTTAGAAATTATTTTTCCTAAACTTCTCATGCCATTCACAATATTTGTGAACCTAGTATACATCTCACTGATAGACTCAGTAGGTTCCATTTTAAACATCTCATATGTATGAATTAGCATGTTAACCTTGGTGGTCTTCACTTGGTGTGTACCCTCATGGGTAACCTCAAGTGTATCCCAAATCTCCTTTGCGGAGAGACAGTTTGATATTCTATTGAACTCACTAGGATCAAGAGAGCAAAATAAAAGGTTCATTGCCTTAGCATTGAGCTCAATTTGCTTAATGTCATTCTCGTCCCAATCATGTTTCATTTTTGAAGTGAGAATGCCATTAATCATCATTGTAGGCTGATGAGGACCTTTTACTATTGTTCTCCATAAATTATAATCAAGAGCTTGTATAAATATGCGCATGCGTGTCTTCCAGTATGTGTAATTTGTGCCATTAAAAAGTGGGGGTCGGTTTGAAGCTTGACCTTCAATAATATCCATGCCTATTGGGGCTGCCATGATCTTTTACTTAAGATCCTTGGACCTACAAGAGAATACCGGTGCTCTGATACCACTTGTTGCCCAGAAATGGAGCCCAAGAGGGGGGGGTGAATTGGGTCTTTTAAAAAAAATTTAACACAATAAAATGAAGGTCTAGTGGTGCTTGTGAGCAATGATAAATTAGATGCAAGATGATTGCAATTAATTAAAGAATACGAGAGGAAAAGAGCAATCACACACAAACACAGAGTTTATAGTGGTTCGGTGCAAACCTAGCACCTACATCCACTCTCCAAGCCACCCTTGGGAATTCCACTATAATCCATACCAGATTACAGTTGGCTTGTTTTTCACAAGGCTCACAAGTCAAAACCTAAGTTGGTTTTGTCACCTAGGCTCACCAACAAACCTAAATACTTGTTTTGTCTTCGGGCTCACAAGTTAACCCTAGTTGGTTTTAACACTTTGGCTCACCAACAAAGCACAATAACCTTCTTTCAAGACACCCTTGAAAGCAAGGTCAAAGCACAATTAAAACAGATATGAAATTTAAAAACTACAACAAATTCTCTTCAAGAGTATATTGGAATCTTTGAAGCCCAAAAGAATGCTTTGACTTCACTCTTCTTCAAGTTACCTCTTTTTGGAATGTAGAAGGTTGAGCTAGTAGGCTTTTCAGTGGAATCAAGCTAGAAGAGGCTTTTGATTTGAAGTTTGGAGAGAATATTGGCTTTATGGCTTTTGAGTGGACTTGAATGCTCTTGAATAGACTTCTCTCTTGCTTTCTCTTCTTTTTTTTCACTTCTCTTCTTTTAAAATGAGGTTGGTGGAGATTAAATACACCAAAAACCTTCTAAAAATGGTTTGTGACCGTTGGAGCATTGGAAATAGCCGTTTGGAGCTTGAAAACCAATTTCTGCAAGCCAGAAAAATAGATCCATTAGAGCTGTCAGGCTGCAAGTGTCGATGCTTGGCTGTCAGGTGTCGACACTTGGCTGTCAGGTATCGACACTTATTTCTGGGAGTCGATACTTGAACATTCAAGTGTCGACACTTGATGCACAGGTGTCGACACTTGACACAAAAATCCTTTAAACAACAAAGTTCTATATTTTCAAAAATCTCAGGCCTTGAGTCGATACTTGGTACCTAAGTGTCGACACTTGGTGTCGACACTTGAATATAGGTGTCGACACTTGCGTGCCAAGGATTTTTGTCCGTGCCAAATGCTGAAGTGTCGACACTTGACTGTCCAGGTGTCGACACTTGAGACTGAAAACATTCAGATTCAAGTGTAAATGCCTCGAAAACAAAAATAAATTCATGAATATGTTAACACAATAGTTAAACAATTATAAGCCCTTTTTCAATGAAGTGGATGCCCGGATATGTGAAAATTGCTCCGTGCCATTGCGTGCCATACACCATAAGTTTTTGGAATTTTGAGGTGCTTTCTTCCTGAAAACTTACAACTTGAAATCATCGTTAGAATACAATATGCACTCAATATTTTGTTATTCATCAAAATCACTGGGTGGAGCCAACAAACCTTTAAGACTAAGGATGGTTTGTACGAGTGGGTAGTAATGCCTTTTAGCCTGTCCAATGCACCCAGTACTTTCTTGAGGATTATGACCCAGGTCCTTAGGATGTTTATAGGAAAGTTTGTGGTAGTCTATTTTGACGACATCCTAATCTACAGCATAACCAAAGAGGACCACTTAAACCACCTTAGACAAATTTGTATGGCCCTTAGGAAAGATAGTCTCTATGCCAATCTAGGGAAATGTGAGTTCTTAACCTATAGAGTCATCTTCCTAGGATTTGTCATGACCCTCGAAGGAGTATCAGCTGATCCAGAAAAGATTAAGTCGATAGTTGAGTGGCTAGTACCCATTATTGTTTCTGATGTCCATAGTTTCCATGGTCTTGCCACTTTTTATAGACATTTATTCGGGATTTTAGCACCATTGTCTCACCCATCATCGACTGTATTAGAAAGGGAGCCTTTAAGTGACCAAAGCTGCCGATAGAGCCTTCCTAGAACTTAAGAAAAAGATGACCCAGGCACCCGTTCTGAGATTGCCCGACTTTTCCAAAGTGTTCGAGGTAGCTTGTGATGCATCAGGTGTAGAAATAGGAGTCCTAAGCCAAGAAAACCACCCGGTAGCCTTTTTCAGCAAAAAATTAAATGAGGCTAAGCTTAGGTATTCGACCTATGATAAGGAGTTCTATGCCTTAGTACAAGCACTGAAGTATTGGAGACACTACCTATTGCCATACGAGTTTGTGCTGTACTTTGACCATGAGGCATCGAGATACCTGAATTCTCAGAAAAAGTTAAACCCTAGACATGCTAAGTGGGTAGAATATATTCAGGCTTATACCTTTGTACTGAAACATCGAGCCATAACTGAAAACAAGGTACTTGATGCCCTTAGCAGATAATCCTTGCTTCTAAGTACCATTAAAACTGAGGCTGTAGGGTTTGACCAAATCAAAGAGCAGTACGATACCTATCTCGATTTCAAGAAGATTCACCAAGCTTTGAGTATAGGACCATCTAGAGAATACAGCCATTATATACTGTTATATGGTTATCTGTTCAAGGAAAGTAAGTTGTGCATCCCAAGAACTTCTTTGAGAGAGTTTTAGTCTAGGAGATCCATGCGGGAGGATTAGTAGGACATTTTGGTAGGAATAAAATCGTCTTAGCTGTTGAAGAGCATTTCTTTTGGCCAAGTCTGAAAAGGGATGTAGCCCAGATCGTAGCTAGGTGTAGAACTTACACTGTTGCCAAATAGCGAAAATAGAACACTGGCTTGTATACCCCTTTGCCCATTCCTAATTGTCCCTGGCAAGATTTGAGTATAGATTTTGTGTTAGGATTGCCTAGAACCCAGAGAAAATATGACTCCATTTTTGTTGTAGTTGATAGGTTTTCCAAAATGGCCCATTTCCTACCATGTACTCAGACTTATGATGCTTTTAAGGTAGCCAAGTTTTTACTGGATAAGATAGTTCGGTTACATGGCCTACCTAAAATGATTGTGTCTGATAGAGATGTAAGGTTCACTAGTTACTTTTGGAAGACCCTCTGGCATATGTTAGGGACTAAGTTGAAATTTTCTACTGCCTATCACCCCCAAACTGATGGCCAGACCAAAGTAGTGAATCAAAGCCTTGGAAACCTGCTTAGGTGCCTTATAGGCGAGAACGTTAAGAACTGGGATCTGCTATTACCTAAAGCCGAGTTCGCCTACAATAGTTCTGTTAAGAGGACCACCGGTAAGAGCCCTTTCAAGATTGTCCATGGGTACCAACCCAAAAAACCACTTGATTTGATTCCCCTGCCATTGCATGCTAGAGTGTCCGAGTCAGCCGAATCTTTTGCACAGCATGTTAGAAATTTGCATAAAGAAATCGCCCAAAAGATCAAAATGAGTAACGATGCTTATAAAAGACTAGCTGATTCTGGAAAATGTTTCAAAGAATTTTCTGTAGGGGATTTTATCATGATAAGACTCAGACCATAACAGTTTTCTCCTGGAACCGTCAAGAAACTGCATTCCCAAAGTGCTGGACCCTATAAAATTATTAAAAAAATCGGATCCAATGCCTATGTGCTCGAGTTACCCCCTGATTTAGGCATTAGCTCAACTTTCAATGTTTCTGATCTAACTCAGTACAGGGAACCGGCAGTAATTCCTAGTGAGGCATTCGGCTTGACCCTTTACTTGAGAGAGAACCTACCCTGGAGTGTCCACAAAAA
Source organism: Areca catechu (assembly GCA_021397845.1). NCBI lineage: Eukaryota > Viridiplantae > Streptophyta > Magnoliopsida > Arecales > Arecaceae > Areca > Areca catechu. The sequence goes on along the minus strand of CM038051.1, from coordinate 177,355,052 downwards.
TGGCCTGAGTGAAGAGAGAAGATCGAGCGAATCCTGGATGATCAAGCTGTTAGTACCCGATGGAATAGCTATCAGCGCTACTTGGAAAGATGGCAAGGTCGTCCTGAATCAGGGGACTCGTGGATTACCAGAGAGGACCTGCAACGCATTAATCTAGATCTCTTGGAAGAGTATCAAAGCCGAACAGACCTTTACTCAACGGGTTGATTTCTTCCCACCCAGGAGAAATGGTGGGGACACTAAGACCAGGACCAAGCCTCAAGAACCCATCTGAATCACAGAACAAGAAGAATAGGAAGAAACAAAATTTCGCCTGTCGAGCTGACTTAAGCACCATCCGAATCGACTCAAGTATCCTGCTGAGCAAGAAGGAAGGTTGTTCTTCGAGCCGACTCGGCCTGAGTGCTCTGCATTCGAGTCGACTCGAGTCTTGGAAAAACAGAACCCCAGGTTCCGAAGATTTTCGGAAGCTTCCAAAATTTTTTCTCTTTTGTTTCAGTTTTTTGGCAATTAAAAAAAGGGTATAGAATCTCGTGAATCATGCTGTAACAAACTCCCCCGCCACCTTCTTATGATTAGTTTTGTTTTGTAACTAGTCCTTGGATTAGTTAGCATTAACTCATTGTTTAGAGCATTATGGGAACCATTTCGTGAGCCTATAAATGAGGCTCGTCTTGTATGAAGGAGGTATGATGAATTTGAATGAAAAAAAACCCTGTTCTTCTTCTCCGATTGCCTTTGTTATAGTGGTAATGTCGAGGGGTGCAAGGCCCTGATCCAAAGCCTTCGTTGCAACCGCAACGTCGAGGAGCGCGAGGCTCCACCATCGCCTTCGTTGCAGCAGCAATGTCGAGGGGTGCGAGGCCTCATCATCCCACTGCATCTCCCTTCCATGCCATCTCCAACCACTGCACCACCCTTCCACACCATCTCCATCGACCGCTCCTGCCTCCGTCTTCCCCAAAACTCCTTTCCAACCTACCTCTCGGCCCTCAAAGAAGATAGCCCCCAGGTCTCTATCACCAGACCTCCCTCCTCCAGTCCTCCCGTCGCCAGACCTCCTTCCTTCGGCCCTTCCGTCGCTCGACCACCCTCCTCCGGTCCACCGCGATGTAATCAATAGCTCCAGAACACCATTCCACGGAGCTTTAGCCCAAGATCGGCTCACCTCCCTTGTTCCTCAGGCTCTTAGTGGCATTTTCGGATGTCCCCGAGTTCTCGGCCTCCTTTCGGACGTCTGCCCTGTGGTTCTTCCACCGAAGCCCGACTCCCCATCGAAGGACGAAGCCCCATCCTGCCTCGGAGCTCACCCTGATGCCGGCTTCTTCTCCGGACCACCCCCCAATGGAACTTTCACCCAGTTTGGGATCATCTCCTCCTGGCTCCCGAGCTCTCGGTCTCATTTCCGGACGCTTGCTGCTGTTCTTCCATCGAAGCCCAACTCCCCATCAAAGATCGAAGCTCCCTCTCCCTCAGAGATCGCCATGACGCTGTCTTCTCCGAGCCACTACCCTACGAAGCCTCCACCTAGCTTCCGAATCCTTTCCCCTGTTCCATGAATCCTTTAGTTCCTTTTATTTTTTTTATTTGATTCCGGTTATGTTTTAGTTTTAGGCTCTTTCATTAATTCGTGATTAAACCTTGTAGGGTCTCTCTTCCGGTACCGAGCCTTTGAAGGGAGCCCGACCATCAACCAAGTCCCCTGATGCACTGCGTTGGATGGCTGACTATTGATCACCCAGGCTGCATCTTCCGAGGATAAGTGAACTCATCACACAGGAAGTAGTTATTACTGTTGTAGGGTTTTATTTCTCCTTCCTTGCTTTAGATCTGAATCTTTGAAATGCATGCATGTCCTTGATTAGGGATTTCTCAATCTCTGAGTCCTGGTTCTTTTTCATTTTATTGAGCCTAGCATGAGGGAATGCATGACCTAAAATCTATCCTATTTGAATGTTCTTCAAAATCTGTGTTTATTATAAGCATCGGTATTCATATGGGTTTTTAGGATAATTTTTGTGCATGTCGTCCCCCATCAAGGCCAAACTGGAGAGGCAGGGCTCAACTTCGGCCTAGAGGGCTCGACCTCGAAGGGGCTCCGCTTGGTAGAGGAGTGCTAGGCTTGACTCCGGACCAAGGGGCTGGACCTTGAAGGGCTAGATTTAGCGGAGGAGGGCAGGGCTCGACTCCGACCTAGAGGGATCGACCTCAAAGGGGCTCTGCTTGGCGGAGGAGTACTGGGCTCGACTCCGGACCAAGGGGCTCGACCTCGAAGGGCTCGATCTGGTGGAGGAGGGTAGGTCAGGACTCTAGCCCAAAGGGCTCGACCTCGAAGGGGCTCCGCTTGGCAGAGGAGTGCTGGGCTTGACTCCGTACCAAGGGGCTCAACTTCGAGAGGCTCGATCTAGGGGAGGTCGCTCGGCTCCGACCTAAGCATCCCAAACTCATGGGAGCCGACCTGGTGGAGGACAGAGCTCGGCTTCGACAGGCCGCCCCGACATTATGAGGGAGCTTGGCCTAGCAAAGGAACCGAAGAGTATCCAGCGTGGCAACCTTCTTCGATGTGGCGTCTGACAGGTGTTCCATGTCAGCTATCCTGCCACATCATTTGCCCCCCACTCCCGAGGCCCATTGGTGCGCGACATTCGGGTCAGAGAGTAATTACGGTGCTGACATGGAAAGACAAAGATCTGGCACAATAATGACCATGATCGTCGGTGCTTCATTAGGCAGCTCCCCGAGCCAATGCGAGGGAGCGATGTGGCCACGTCCGAGGAGCGATTATTACTGGCATGGAATTCAGAGTGACTGTAATCGATGCAGAGTGTCCCACCCTTCGATGATCGGCATGTGGCGCAAATCTGTCGGCGGAGAGGCTGTAACAGTATGGATGCGTCGGGTCACTTTGAAATGAAAGGCAGATTTTTTCCAAAACATCCATTCTTTCGAATTTTGCATGCCTGCCATCATACCCAGGCCTTCTCTTCTCCCCCGATTACCTTAGGAGTCCAGGAACCAAGTTCGTCTCCTTCTTCCTCCTTCCCCCAGTAGAGTAGAGTTTTTCCTTCTGAGGTTTGGGTCCTCGCAGTCTTCGCAGTCCGTCTTCCTCCTTTCCTCGAGCTTTCGCTTCCCCATTTTCGTAGATGTCTCGCTTTGGTCCTGGCTTCTGTCCCTCAACCAACCAGGCCGAGGCAGGGCCTTCTAGGTTGAGGTCACCTTCTTCTTCTTTTTTTTTTTGGACATGTAATAAGACTAGAGAGGAGGCTTCTACTTTGTCTCTGAGCGACTTAGAGGTGGATGAGTATTCCGAGTGCCGGAGCACTGGGCTTCATGATCCAGTACCGGAGAGTTGGGTTCTGGGATTGGCGGCCTAAAAGCTGAGCTTCATGCTTCGGTGCCTAAGAGCTGGGCTCTGGGCTTGGTGGCCTGAGAGCTGGGCTTCAAGCTTCAGTGTCGGAGAGCTGGGCTCCAAGCTTGGTGGCCTGAGAGCTGGGCTTCAAGCTTCGATGCTGGAGAGCTGGGCTTCGGGCTTGGTGGCCTGAGAGCTGGGCTTCAAGCTTCGGTGCTAGAGAGCTGGGCTCTGTGGGATCTGGGCTTTGATGCCTGGGAGCTAGGCTTGAGGACTTGGTGCTGGAGAGTCGTGGGATCCGGGCTTTGATGCCTGGGAGCTAGGCTCCAAGACTTGGTGCCAAAGAGTCGTGGGATCTGGGCTTTAATGCCTGGGAGCTGGGTTCCAAGACTTGGTGCTGGAGAGTCATGGGATCCGGGCTTTGATGCCTGGGAGCTAGGCTCGAGGACTTGGTGCTGGAGAGTCTTGGGATCCGGCTTTGATGCCTGGGAGTTGGGCTCCAGGACTTGGTGCCGGAGAGTCGTGGGATCCGGGCTTTGATGCCTGGGAGCTCGGCTCCAGGACTTGGTGCCGGAGAGTCATGGGATCTGGGCTTTGATGCCTGGGAGCTGGGCTCCAGGACTTGGTACCGGAGAGTTATGGGATACGGGCTTTGAGTGCTGGACCTGGGGTCAGGCAATGATTCTCTTGCAAGGCAAAAAGAGTTTGCATAAGGAAATCTAGATTATTAGTGAGAAGGACCTTACACTGTTGATGCCGGAGAGTCGTGGGATCCGGGCTTTGGTACCGGAGAGCTAGGCTCCGGGCTTAGATGCACCGAAGAGCTGGGCTTCGGGCTTGGTGGCCTGAAAGCAGGGCTCGAAGACCTGGTGCCGGAGAGTCGTGGGATCCGGCCATGGTGCCGGAGAGCTAGGCTCCAGGCTTGGATGCGTCGAAGAGTTGGGCTCCGGGCTTTTGCGTACCGGATCTTGGGCCGGGCAGCGACATCCCTGCAAGGCAAAGAACGATTTGTGCGAAAGAAAATCTTTATTATTATAAGAAGGGAGTCTTACACTACTAATAATATTTCTCAAATTGCAGGCATTCCACGTTCGTGGGAATCTGACACCGTCCAGATCCTCAAGATATCAAGCTCCGTGTGGAGGAGCTTTGGCAACCTTGTAGGGGCCTTCCCAGTTCAGCGATAGTTTGCCGCACTCCCGAGGTTGAGATGCTTTGGCTCGGCGTAGCACCAGGTCACCGGGTCGGAAAACCTTTGGCCTCACCCGCGTATTGTAGTACCGGGCCACCCGTTGCTGGTATGCTACCATCTGGAGTTGAGCTTTGTCCCTGGTTTTCTCAAGGAGGTCCATGTTAGGTAGAAGGTGCACCGGGTTCTTCGCTTCATCATACTGCTGTACCCGTAGTGTCGGCACATCGAGCTCGATCGAGACGACAACCTCGACACCGAGAACAAGGTTGAAAGGTGTTTCATCTGTCGTAGTTCTGGACATTATGTGGTAGGCCCATAGGATACTTGGGAGCTCCTCTGTCCATTTGCCCCTGGCTTGATCTAGTCTGGTCCTGAGTCCTTGGAGGATAGTCCGATTGGTCACCTTGACTTCCACGTTTGTTTATGGGTGGGCCACTAAGGTGAAGCGGTGTTGGATGCCATGCTCGGCACAAAATTCTTCGAACTTTCGATTATCAAACTGCCGTCTGTTATCAGTGATAATGCTGCGGGGAAGTCCAAAGCGGCAGATGATCGAATTCTAGAAGAACTGGCGGACCTTGGCTTCAGTGATCCATGCTAGTGGCTCTGCTTCTACCCTTTTGGTGAATTAGTCGATGGCCACTATCAAAAACTTCCACTGCCCTGGTGTAGGAAAAAATGGTCTAGGATGTCCATTCCCCACTAGGCGAATTGCCACGGGACAGAGAGCTGAGAGAGGTGTGTCGCGGGCTGACGCTGTATGTGGGCGTGGTGCTGTCATCGATCGCACTTCTTCACGAAGTCTGCAGCATCCTCCCTTATAGTCTCCCAATAGTAACCTTGACGGAGGGCTTTGTACACCAGCATCCTCCTCCCGACGTGGTTTCCATAAAGGCCTTCGTGGATCTCTTGGAGCATGAAGGTTGCCTCCGCGGGTCTTAGGTACTTCAATAGCGGATATGAGTAGGATTGGCGGTAGAGTTATCCCTCCATGAGAACAAACCACGAGGCCTTCTTTTTTATGAAGCCTGCTTCTACTCAGTCTTCTGGCAAAGCGCCATCGATGATGTATCTGATATACCTATCCATCCAGCTCGGCTCCGGGATGACTTGTTGTACCTCGGCGGGAGCTTTGTTGCTTGGACTTTCAAGGTACTCGATGTGAGCTCACCCCAGCGACGAGTCCGGCATGGTCACAAGTCTGGATAGTGTATCGACGCGAGTATTCTCACCTCGGGAGATGTGAGAGATGCTAAAGTACCGAAAACCTGTCATGCTCGAGTGGACCTATTCTAGGTACTTCATCATCTGTGGGTCTCTCGCTTCGTATTCTTTAGAGACCTGTCCGGCCACCAGTTGGGAGTCGGTGAAGACCTTCAGGCTCCTCACACCTAGCTCGTGGGAAATCCTGAGGCCCACAAGAAGTGCCTCGTACTTAGCTTGATTATTTGTTGTGGCGAACTTAAAACGGAGTGCACATTTAGCCACAACTCCATCGTTGTTGGCAAGGATCAAGCCTGCACCGCTTTCACCCGCATTGGATGCACCGTCGACGTGGAGGATCTAGGGCTCCTCCTCCACTCTGATTCTTCTTGATGCTTCGGGACTGTCTGCTCTGGCTCTTCGGTGAGTCTCGTGCACTCGACTAAGAAGTCGGCCAGCACCTGGGCCTTCTGGGATGATCTCGGTCGGTACGCAATGTCGAACTTGCTGAGCTTTAGTGACAACTTGGTCAAGCATTCGGAGGTGTCGGGATGGCTAAGCACAGCTCTCAAAGGCTGGTCCATCAAGACCGTGATAGGATGCGCTTGAAAGTATGGCCTGAGACGTTGAGCAGACATGATAAGTACAAAAATGAGCTTTTCGGATCGGGTATACCTGATCTCAACATCCTAGAGAAGCTTGCTGGTATAATACACCAGTTTCTGGGATCTGTCCTTGTTTGTGTGGATGAGGACCGAACTGATGGCTCTTGGGATGACCGCCAGGTACAGTAGGAGCTCCTCTCCTGCCTCCAGCCTGGAGAGCAGTGGTGGTGACACCAGGAAGTCTTTGAGCTCTTTGAAGGCCGTCTTGCACTCTTTCGTATAGGTGAAGTCGCTCATCTTGCGCAACACCTTGAAGAAGGGGAGGCAGCGATCCACCGACCTCGAGATGAATCGGCTTAGTGCAGCGATCCGACCTGTCAGGCACTGGACCTGCTTCTTTGAGGTCGGGTGCTCCATGTCGATGATCGCCTAGACCTTCTCCGGGTTCATCTCGATTCCTTATTGGGTCACCATGAAACCGAGAATATTTCCTGTTGCTATCCCGAAGGCACACTTTACCGGGATCAGCTTCATCTTTTGCTCGCAGAGGTTATGGAAGGCTTCCACGAGGTATGCTACATGGTCTGAACTCGGCTTGCTCATGACAAGCATATCATCCATGTAGACCTGCATATTCCTACCGATCTGGTCTCGGAAGACCCGATTGACCAGGCGCTGATAAGTGGCGTCGACGTTCTTCAAGCCAAACGGTATCATTCGATAGTAGTATGTCCCTTGATCGGTGATGAAGGCAGTGTGCTTCTCGTCCTCTAGGTGTATCCGGATCTAATTGTATCCTGAGAATGTATCCATAAAGGAGAGCAAGCGATGCCCCGAGGTGGCTTCCACTAACTGATCGATTTTTGGCAGAGGGAAGCTGTCCTTGGGACAAGCTCTGTTGAGGTCGGTGTAGTCTACACAGATCCTCCACTTTCCATTATTCTTCTTTATCATAACCATATTCGCCAGCCAGCTCGGATACTGCACCTCCCGAACGAAACCAGCTACGAGGAGTTTATCTACCTCCTCGTGATCATCTTTTGTCTCTCCGGCATGAAACTTCTCTTCTTCTACCAGACAAGGCGATGCTTCGGATCAATGCTTAGCTTGTGGGTTATGATCTCTGGTGGGATCCCAGGCATGTCGGTTGTTGTCCAAGCGAACACGTCAGCATTCGTCTGGAGAAACTCGAGAAGGTGGGCTCGTCATCATCTTGTAGCTGCCCCCCCGATCTGCACCATCTTCGTCGGGTTGGTTCCGAGGGGGTACAATAGCAGGCACTCGATCGGGCCACCCCTGGGGTCCTGTATCCTTTGGTTGAGGTCATCTGCGCTCGGGTCATCCTTGGCGACCTTGGCCCGGGGACGGTTTGGAGACAATGCTGAATGGGTTGGGAACTGCACCAACAACCGCTTTGTGGAGATGACCGCATCGAGCAGGTTGAGCTCGGGTCGATCGAGGATCACGTTGTAGGCTGAAGGGAGCCTAACAACTATGAATGTCATCATGACAGTGCTCTGTCGAGGTGGACCCCGGTAGTGACGGGGAGTGTAATCTCCCCTTCGACCCCCATGGAGTCACCTGTGAAACCAACAAGAGGCGTGTGTTTGGGTCTGAGCTGAGCAAGGGAGAGATTCATCCTAAAGAAAGCATCGTAAAAAAGCATATCCATGGAGCTTCCACTATCAACCATAATACATTTTACAGGATGTTTTGCGATCATCATCTCGACGACCATAGCATCATTGTTTACATTTTTATTTTCATCCCCCCTTCCCTTGCAAAGGAAAGTACATTCTCAAAATTCCCCCCACCCTAGGCCTTCTTAGAAGTGTGCTAGGCTCCCTAGCATATCATCCCTACCGGCTTCTCAGTAGGGCGGTTATCAACGGCAGGGATCGAAGGAAGCGCAACAAGCACTGGAGGTTCTGTAGGGGGTCTGCCCCCCATGAACCTTCTGAGGTAGCCCTCTTTATAAGATCTTCAATCTCCCTTTTGAGGTTGCGGCATTCCTCGATGTCATGGCCGTAGTCATGGTGGAATTTGCAATATTTTGTCCTATCGCGACCATTGGATGGCTTCAGTGGAGGTGGGCGCTTCAGGTAGCGCTCACCCTCGATCTCCATGAGGATCTTCTCCCTCGGGGTGGGGAGAGGAGTGAAGCTCTCATCCGGGATGAGGTCTCTTCTCGACTTCGACCTCTGGCGGAAGTTCAGAGCGGCCGGTCTAGGCTTTCACATCCTGGAGGTCTCCTCGGGAGAGGGCTTCTTCAGGGGACTTCCGTCCAGCTCTCTCCTCATTCGATCCACCTCCTCGGCGCGGACATACTTCTGGACTCGAAGGAGGAGCTCGGAGTAAGTCTTGGAGGGCTTTTTGTCAAGAGAGTAGGTCAGGCGGGAGGTATTGAGCCCTTTCTTCAATGCTAGCATAGCCACTAGCTCATCAAGGTTGTAGATCTCCAACACGACAGCCTTGAAACGGGCCATGTAGTCCCGTAAAAGCTCATGGTCATGCTTCCTGATGGAGAAGAGGCTGTCCGCCTCTCGCGGCACCTTCCGACAGGCATCGAAGTGGGCCACGAACTTTTATTCCAGCTGAGCGAAAGAGCCAATGCTTTTGGGCTCAAGACGGGTGAACCAGACCCGAGCCACCTTTCGGAGGGTTGCTGGGAAGGCAATGCAAAAAAGGGTGTCGGTGGCCCCCGAACTCTCATGAGAGCCTTGTAGCTTTCTAGGTGGTCCAAGGGGTCAGTGGTCCCATCGTAGGGATCCACCTGTGGCATACAGAACCGACTGGGCACCAGTTCCTCTTGGATCTCTCGGGGGAAGGGGGGACGGGCATCATAGCCCGCTGGCTCGTCAATAGAGCCCTGCATGTTCACAAACCGGCGGGATAGCTTTGCCAGCTTGCGCTCATGCTCCTCCAGGCGCTTCTCGACTATGCGCCTAATGGCCTCGTCGGTGGAACCCTCGACCAAAGGAGACAGAGAATGTGACGTGGGTGGACGGTGTCCATAAAGGGGGGTCTTGCCCTTTCGACCTCGACAGGGTTTGGGTGTTACCCGCTCGAGGGTTGGGGACCGGCTCTCCCGATCGGCAAATCTGGTCCATTATCTCTTCGCTGGAGTCAAGCGACTACCCCGGTGATCGGTGATGGCCCGTGGCTACGAAGGCCTTCCTTGGAAGGAATGCAGGCTGTTGCAGGGTGCTGCGGCATGGGCCACGGGGGTCCCTGGCTATTGGTGGGTAGCCAAGGATTGTTGCTGGTGCTGAAGCTGGCATACCGCCATAGTCAGGATTTGTAGGGTTCGGTGGCAAGGCGGAATCATAGATTTCAAAATTTTTATCTTAATGAAATCTTCACCAAACCTTCAACCCAAAATCTTCTTAAAAGAATTAAAACATATAAGATGTTTATATAAGATTTAATCTCAAATTAAGATACTAACCTGTATCGCAAAATCCAAACTCTGAATCTCCACCAGGTGCCCAAATGTTCACCCTCCAATGGTGATCCACACAGAAAAACAATGAAGACAAAATTTCTATTTCTTGGTTCCTCTTCTTGAATTCTTTTTCAAGAATTCAATTCTTGGACCTTTAGGCTGAAATTTTCTTTCTTGAAAATTTCTTTTTCTTCCTTCTTTCCTCTTCTTGAATTATCTTCAAGAATTCCCTTTCTTGAATCCCTTTTCTTGAATTGAATTGGAAGAAAAAATTAAGACAGTCAAAGTCTTAATTCAAGAAAGAAAAGAAGAAAAGATCCTTTCCCTGTTCTTTCCTTTACCGTTCAAGACCTTCTTATTCTTGTTTAGGGTCAGAGTTTCGACAGAGGATACCTCTGTAAGGGAAACAATACCCAACAAGAACAAGAGGAAGGAGTATTCTGGAGAGGAAGTGAGGGAATTGGATCTCTGAACTATGTTGCGTGAAAACCCCCGAGAACCCCAACCTTATTTATAGATCTCAGAGGGGTGTCATCTCGAAACAACGCAACCCTCTGAAACCCCAGGGATCACGATCCCTCATTCCTCACGCGTCCCCTCAACCAAAATCATGATTCTTCGATTTGATTTTCGTTTTTCCGACGAGGAGAACTCTCGGAAAAACTTCAGGAAGGATCGCGACTTTTGGAGACGGATTTGCGACCGAAAAGCGACGGATCTTTTTCTTAAATTTTTCTGGCCATCAGATCCAGATCCAAGGGCGCCAGACAAGGATCTGAAACACCCCTTTTCAGATTTTTCTCCGACGTTTTCTTTCTCACGCATTTTAAGAGAAGTCCACGCGCGTGGACTTTTCTTTCTTGGCGCGTGCGGGTGAGAAGAGGGAGGGGGCGGCTTGGAGAGAGGGTCTCAGTGAACTAAGTTCACTTGGGTTCAGCCATGGGTTAGCCCAATGTCCTAAAAATTAAATTGGACCTTAATCTGGTTCAATTAGAACCCAATTAAGCCCAATTCGGAACCAAATTCGAATAGAAATTTGGTCTGCAACACATGCTAGTGTGTTTATCCTGCAAACATGATTTAATTCCAAATTAAATCCTTCATCAATTTTCTTTTGTGTGTGACCCATTGGGTTCCACACCTAGCCAGCAGTAGGTCCGAGTGCTATTTGACTTAATTCGGTTAGATCTCAACTAAGCCGATTTAGGTCAACTCAAACTAGCTTGACTCGGTCAATTAGAATCTAATTCAAATTGACTGATTTGAATTACCATGACTCAATCATATACCTACAAGACAAGATTGACGTCTAGCAACGTATCATGTCTACCCGGAAGATGTGGAATTTTGGTGGAATTACCAAAATACCCTTCAGTGGTGAGTTACCGGGCAATTCAGTCCTTTGATCAACTTGCATCCCGAATATGATTATGAATATGGATATTTGTCAAATCCAATTTTCATATTCATCCCTAGCTCAATCTTTATAATGATGATTCATTAATGAACCATTAGAAAATAACTCTAATGTTCATACTTTGATCAAAGGTTTCCTGAATCCATCATTTGAAATTAGCTGGATGCTATTCCCTCTTACTAGGGCTGATCAATTCCTTGTTGACCTACTCACAACCTCCATATGCAATCCACCATAACCAGTATCACCTCGTGCATGACTCAGTGTCATGATTGACTGTGAACCAAAGTATGGATTCATGTATATAAGGTACTATGGTAGTCTCAGGTCAAAGGACCACATGCACTACTCCCACTATGAGAATCATCTATTGACAAACAGATAAGGTTCCATTAGATATTCTCAATCTGGATCAATTCAGTGAACTCATTCTCTAATGAACACTCACATCCTAGTATTAGTGTCAAACACAAGTGACTGTGAGATCAGTCACCCTTATTACAAAACATATATAGGATGTGCTGGTCTTGCCGGAAACATTGATCCCCAACTCAATGTCCCATCGACCAGGAATATTTTAGATTAGGGTTTTAAGGCTTTAGGTCTCACTGGTATGATCTCATCATAACCCTAGAACCATAGCCCTAATCTATGGGGTTCATCATAAAATCAAAAAGACACAGCAAATGATGAAAATAATGCCTTTATAAAATATCAATTCATTGATTTTGGGATCAAAATTACAATATTTCAATTGGCTTTCAGGGCACAATCTTTCAATCTCCCACTTGCACTAAAGCCAATCGCCTTTAAATCTTAACCCCATACAATCAAGGTGGCGATCAAACTCTCGCTGTGATAGAGCCTTAGTGAACGGGTCTGCTATGTTGTTCTTCGTTTCTATCCTTTTAATACAGACTTCTTGTCTTTCGACAATCTCTCGAACGAGATGGAAGCGTCTCAGAATGTGCTTTGATTTGTGATGAGCTCTTGGTTCCTTTGCTTGAGCAACAGCCCCCGTATTATCACAGTAAAGTGATATTGGACCTTCAATCTCAGGAACTACGTCCAACTCTGATATGAACTTCTTCATCCAGACAGCTTCCTTGGCAGCTTCACTAACAGCAATGTATTCTGCCTCAGTTGTTGAGTCAGCTACAGTTTGCTGTTTAGAAATTTTCCAGCTTACAGCTCCTCCATTAAGGGTAAAAACATACCCAGATATAGATTTGCTGTCATCTGGATCTGATTGAAAACTAGAATCTGAATAAGCTTCTAGTTTAAGATCAGATCCTCCGTATATTAGAAAAATATCCTTAGTTCTTCTTAAGTACTTAAGAATATTTTTCACAGACTTCCAATGATCCTCTCCTGGATCAGCCTGAAACCTGCTGGCTATACCTAAGGCATATGCCACATCAGGCCTAGTACATAACATAGCATACATAATAGACCCTACTGCCGAAGCATAAGGTACCGAATTCATTCTATTTCTTTCTTCAGGTGTCTTAGGAGACATCTTCTTAGAAAGATGTATGCCATGACCAATAGGTAAGTAACCTCTTTTACTTTCCTCCATGCTAAATCTTTTTAGCACTTGGTCAATGTACCTAGACTGGGATAAACCTAGCATCCTCCTAGATCTATCTCTATAGATCTTGATGCCTAGTATATAAGATGCTTCTCCCAAGTCTTTCATGGAAAACTGTTTAGATAACCATACCTTGACTGATTGTAACATTGGGATATCATTCCCAATGAGGAGTATGTCATCTACATACAGAACCAAGAAAACTATGGCACTCCCGCTAGTCTTCTTGTACACACAAGGTTCATCCTCATTTTTGATAAAGTCAAATTCTTTGACTGTCTTATCAAATCGGATGTTCCAACTCCTAGATGCTTGCTTTAATCCATAAATAGATTTCTTTAGCCTACATACCTGATTAGGTTTAGTCTCCAAGACAAAACCTTCTGGCTGTGACATATAAACCTCTTCCTCAAGGAAACCATTGAGGAATGCAGTCTTCACATCCATCTGCCAGATTTCATAATCATGATATGCTGCTATAGCAAGCATGATCCGAATAGATTTGAGCATGGCAACAGGAGAAAATGTTTCATCATAATCTATTCCCTGTTTTTGTCTGAAACCCTTAGCCACTAATCTGGCTTTATAAGTTTCAACTTGGCCATCTGTCCCAATCTTTTTCTTATAGACCCATTTGCATCCAATAGGGTTAACACTCTCTGGTGCATCAACCAAAGTCCAGACTTGGTTGACATATATGGAGTCCATTTCGGATCTCATGGCTTCCAGCCATTTGTCTGAGTCACTACTTATGACAGCATCCGTATATGTTAGAGGCTCATCATTATCAATGATTCGGGCTTCATTATTTTCAATAATGAACCCATACCTTTCAGGTGCATGTCGCACTCTATCAGACTTACGGATAGGAGTGGTGTGTTCAGGTTCTATACTAACTGTGTTATGATTTTGTTGAGATGTATCTATTTGTTGAACTTCTTCAAGTTCAATATTTCTCCCACTGCCCTTTTGTAGGATGAATTCCTTTTCCATAAAAATGGCATGCCTACTGACTAAAATCTTTTGTTCAGTAGGGTGGTAGAATAGATATCCTATACTATTTTTGGGATATCCAACAAATAGACATTTTTCTGCTCTAGCATCAAGCTTTTATCCAAAATTTCTTTTGACATAAGCTGGACATCCCCATATCTTAAGGTGCTTAAGATTGGGTTTCTTTCCCCTCCATAACTCATATGGAATGCCAGATACAGATTTGGATGGTACTCTATTCAAAATATTAGCCGCTGTTTCCAAGGCATATCCCCAGAAAGAAACAGGTAAGTCTGTGAAGCACATCATGGACCGTACCATATCTAATAAAGTACGATTTCTCCTTTCAGCAACACCATTTAATTGTGGTGTGTAAGGAGGAGTCCATTCAGAGATGATTCCCTTTTGTTTAAGGTGATCAAGAAACTCGGTGGATAAGTATTCACCTCCTCTATCTGATCGAAGGATCTTAATACTTTTCCCCGTTTGTTTCTCTACCATACTTTGATACTCTAAAAATTTTTCAAAAGCTTTGGACTTATGTTTCATTAGATACACAAATCCGTACCTTGAAAAATCATCAGTGAATGTGATGAAATATGAGTATCCACCCTTGGCCTGAGTTGTCATAGGTCCACATACATCAGTGTGTATGAGTCCTAATAACTCTGTTGTCCTTTCATTATGTCCACTAAATGGAGTCTTGGTCATTTTACCCATGAGACATGATTCACAAGTTCCTAATGATTCATAGTCATAAGGATTAAGGAATTTTTCCTTGTATAACTTGTTAATCCTCTGCTCACTAATATGTCCAAGACGACAGTGCCAAAGTAAAGTATTGTTTACTTCATCTCTTTTTCGTTTATTACTAACATGTAGTATATTGTCATCAGAAGATAAAGTTAAGAGACCATTGCAAAATATGCCATTAAATATTATTTCATTAGAAAAACTGATTGAGCAGCCACTGCTCATTACATTCATAATATATCCTTGTTTAAGTAACAAGGGTACAGATATGATGTTTCTAATGATTCTAGGCATAAAATAACAATTCTTTAACTCTAAAATCTTTCCAGAAGGCAGCTTCAACATATAAGTCCCTACAGCTTCTGCTTGGATGGAATCTCCTCCAGCACCGTAGAGCTCGAAGTCGCCTTCCTTCAAAACTCTAATGTTCTGTAGTCCCTGCAATGATTTGCAGATATGATGACCACAAGCAGTATCCAATACCCAAGAGTTTGAATTAGAAGTGTCTAATGACAAAATTGCATGTATCTCATACATACCTGTTGGTGCATTACTAGCACCGGGCTTCAGACTTGCAAGGTAAACCTTGCAGTTTCTTTTCCAGTGACCCGGCTTGCCACAATGAAAGCAGGTCATTTGTCCGGAGGCCTTCTTTCCTTTCTTTTTCTTGATGCCCCCTTCTGGGTTTAACCTCCTCTTGGAACCCTTTTTGCCTATTTTCTTCTTGTTTACACCATCCACAAGAAGAAGTGGAGCCTTATTTTTCTTTAAATGGCTCTCTGCTGTTTTTAACATATTCAACAGCTCAGGCAAGGAAGTGTTAAGTTTGTTCATATGATAATTAAGAACAAACTGTGAAAATGACTCTGGGAGTGACTGCAGGATTAAATCCTGATTCAACTCCCCATCCATAACAAAACCCAATTGACCCAATCGGGTGATTAGGTCAATAACCTTTAATACATGGTCTTGTACGGATGTACCTTCTGTCATCCTTGCATGGAATAACTGCTTAGATATTTCATATCTTGCAGTTCGATTATGTTCTCCATAAAGTTCTTTTAAATTGAGCAATATGGAGTTTGTGTCCATGCTATCATGTTGCCTCTATAACTCATTGGTCATAGAGGCAAGCATTATACACTTGACAGTAAGTGAGTCATTTTGCCACGTGTTATATGTGGTCTTATCCTCTTGCGAGGCATCTTCCCCTAATGGTTCCAAGGTTGGGGTATCAAGAATATAAGAAATTCTTTCTTGGCTGAGTACTATCTTCAGGTTTCTCAACCAATCAACATAGTTTGGTCCAGTCAATTTATTTGCATCAAGAATGCTACGGAGTGAGAGTGAAGAGGCCATTTAATCTACATTAACAAACAACATTACATAAGCAGACAATCAATGTTGACAAAACATAATTAAATTAGGACTTTAACTTAATTATGTCTCCCACTATTTTATCAAGCATCATAACCCTCAATGTGATGATCGAGAAAACCCTAATTGGTTCTCTTAGTGGGGTTGAGATCCTAATTCCTTATAAAAGACCTTGTGTGTACACAACAAATCTTATATAAGTTCAAAGGTAGGAAAAACTCTTTCCAATTGTAATTCATACAATTCTCAACTTATCTTGGCCTCTAAAATATTAATAGTCTTGTGTGTACACAACAAACTATAATATTTTAGTTAAGTTAGACCCTTCATTGCTATATAGTCATGATATTAATCATAATATCCTTGTGTGTACACAACAAAGCATTATATTAAATCATTCCATAAGCATCAAATGTACCAAGAAAAAATTATGTTAGTCACCATAAAGAAAAGGCCTTGTGTGTACACAACAAACCTAATATGGATCATAACATAATAATGACTTGGCATGAAGGAAAGCCATATGTAGTGAATATTACACTGAGCATATTAATCAATAATTAAGTTAATCATACCGGCCAGGTAAGTGGGAGAGTGGTGGGAGTCCCCCCGTTGCTTTCCTTAGACACCAATAAGAATTGGCCAGGTCAGTCAACGGAACCAATTAAAAACCACGTCCTCTTTACCGATCATGAACCACTTTTCCTAGACACCGAATGATAAACTAATCATATTGATTATTTTTGCTTTTGGTATATGATACTACAACTTAATATGTTGTTAAAGAGGGCTTTATTAAAACAAAGCACATTCTAGCAAATATGTGCCATAGTGTGCCATCATACTAGGACAACCATTTACCACATAATGGATCCACCATTATGCCAGGGCAACCTTATTTTAGTATGATGACTAGAAGGCTAAATATATCTCTATGCAAATTAAGGTTTAAGTGAAAACCTTAATTAGTGGCATACATCAAACATATATGCATAATTAACACAAAAATGTGATTAGTGTGTCATCATACTAGGACAACCATTTACCACATAATGGATCCACCATTATGCCAGGGCAACCTTATTTCAGTATGATGACTAGATCTCTATGCATATCTCTACAACAATTAGGGTTTGAGTGAAAACCCTAATTGGTGACATTATAACAAACATATATTACATCTCATGTTACTTTTATAAATATGCATCTAAAATTCAGAATATATATTTTTAGTCTTAATAAGGAGGCTCTGATACCACTATAGGGTTCAGTGGCAAGGCGGAATCATAGATTTCAAAATTTTTATCTTAATGAAATCTTCACCAAACCTTCAACCCAAAATCTCCTTAAAAGAATTAAAACATATAAGATGTTTATATAAGATTTAATCTCAAATTAAGATACTAACCTGTATCGCAAAATCCAAACTCTGAATCTCCACCAGGTGCCCAAATATTCACCCTCCAATGGTGATCCACACAGAAAAACAATGAAGACAAAATTTCTATTTCTTGGTTCCTCTTCTTGAATTCTTTTTCAAGAATTCAATTCTTGGACCTTTAGGCTGAAATTTTCTTTCTTGAAAATTTCTTTTTCTTCCTTCTTTCCTCTTCTTGAATTATCTTCAAGAATTCCCTTTCTTGAATCCCTTTTCTTGAATTGAATTGGAAGAAAAAATTAAGACAGTCAAAGTCTTAATTCAAGAAAGAAAAGAAGAAAAGATCCTTTCCCTGTTCTTTCCTTTACCGTTCAAGACCTTCTTCTTATTCTTGTTTAGGGTCAGAGTTTCGACAGAGGATACCTCTGTAAGGGAAACAATACCCAACAAGAACAAGAGGAAGGAGTATTCTGGAGAGGAAATGAGGGAATTGGATCTCTGAACTAAGTTGCGTGAAAACCCCGAGAACCCCAACCCTATTTATAGATCTCAGAGGGGTGTCATCTCGAAACAACGCAACCCTCTGAAACCCCAGGTATCATGATCCCTCATTCCTCACGCATCCCCTCAACCAAAAATCACGATTCTCCGATTTGATTTTCGTTTTTCCGACGAGGAGAACTCTCGGAAAAACTTCAGGAAGGATCGCGACTTTTGGAGACGGATTTGCGACCGAAAAGCGACGGATCTTTTTCTTAAATTTTTCTGGCCATCAGATCCAGATCCAAGGGCGCCAGACAAGGATCTGAAACACCCCTTTTCAGATTTTTCTCCGACATTTTCTTTCTCACGCATTTTAAGAGAAGTCCACGCGCATGGACTTTTCTTTCTTGGCGCGCGCGGGTGAGAAGAGGGAGGGGGCGGCTTGGAGAGAGGGTCTCAGTGAACTAAGTTCACTTGGGTTCAGCCATGGATTAGCCCAATGTCCTAAAAATTAAATTGGACCTTAATCTGGTTCAATTAGAACCCAATTAAGCCCAATTCGGAACCAAATTCGAATAGAAATTTGGTCTGCAACACATGCTAGTGTGTTTATCCTGCAAACATGATTTAATTCCAAATTAAATCCTTCATCAATTTTCTTTTGTGTGTGACCCATTGGGTTCCACACCTAGCCAGCAGTAGGTCCGAGTGCTATTTGACTTAATTCAGTTAGATCTCAACTAAGCCGATTTAGGTCAACTCAAACTAGCTTGACTCGGTCAATTAGAATCTAATTCAAATTGACTGATTTGAATTACCATGACTCAATCATATACCTACAAGACAAGATTGACATCTAGCAACGTATCATGTCTACCCGGAAGATGTGGAATTTTGGTGGAATTACCAAAATACCCTTCAGTGGTGAGTTACCGGGCAATTCAGTCCTTTGATCAACTTGCATCCCAAATATGATTATGAATATGGATATTTGTCAAATCCAATTTTCATATTCATCCCTAGCTCAATCTTTATAATGATGATTCATTAATGAACCATTAGAAAATAACTCTAATGTTCATACTTTGATCAAAGGTTTCCTGAATCCATCATTTGAAATTAGCTGGATGCTATTCCCTCTTACTAGGGCTGATCAATTCCTTGTTGACCTACTCACAACCTCCATATGCAATCCACCATAACCAGTATCACCTCGTGCATGACTCAGTGTCATGATTGACTGTGAACCAAAGTATGGATTCATGTATATAAGGTACTATGGTAGTCTCAGGTCAAAGGACCACATGCACTACTCCCACTATGAGAATCATCTATTGACAAACAGATAAGGTTCCATTAGATATTCTCAATCTGGATCAATTCAGTGAACTCATTCTCTAATGAACACTCACATCCTAGTATTAGTGTCAAACACAAGTGACTGTGAGATCAGTCACCCTTATTATAAAACATATATAGGATGTGCTGGTCTTGCCGGAAACATTGATCCCCAACTCAATGTCCCATCGACCAGGAATATTTTAGATTAGGGTTTTAAGGCTTTAGGTCTCACTGGTATGATCTCATCATAATCCTAGAACCATAGCCCTAATCTATGGGGTTCATCATAAAATCAAAAAGACACAGCAAATGATGAAAATAATGCCTTTATAAAATGTCAATTCATTGATTTTGGGATCAAAATTACAATATTTCAATTGGCTTTCAGGGCACAATCTTTCAGGATTTGCATTTTCTGGACGAGCGTGGCCAGCTGAATGTCCGTCGGAGGAGGTTGGGCTGGAGCAGGGAGCTCCCCCTCTAGACTGTGCGGGTCTCCACGGGAGGGGGGATCTCCTGCACGGTTGGTGGAGACTTCTCTCGCTTGTATCATCACCATCCTCCCGGTGAGCTGCTTACAAGGGGTTTAGGTTGGATCAAAGTTCATCCTACCTTTACCCCTACCTGGTGCGCTAATCTATTGCCGCCAAGATCACCGTGGCCCGTAGCTGCTGTCAATGTAGGGTCACCCCTCGTCCCTTCGGGACTAGTCTATACTTCAGGACCTACAAAATAGGGTCAGATACCCGGGCCGGGAATTTTGACGGTCAAGTCAGTGACGATCCAGGGGAATAGATCCTCCTGGTCGAGCCCCTTTAGATGGACTCCATGCTAGGAGGAGTGAATGTGGTGTGAGAAGAATGTAATTGTGCTGGAGAGGGTGATGGCCGAGGTGAATTGGAGGTGGCTCTATTGTGTGACCTCGCCTCTCTTACTTGCTTGAGTGTGTTGGAGTATGTCCATTACTATTGTTTGTTTTATTCGTTACCCCCTTCCTGGGGGTGTCGATGGCTCTTTTGAATCAAGGTAGTTGCTAAACACCTACCTAGGGATCTCCCCTATGTTAGCAAGCATGTACGGTGATATTCCATGCCATGGACGGGATGTCTTTCCTGGTTCGTAATAGGGGAACCTGCTATGCGATCTGACATTCCTTCCGGTCGCTCCATTCTGAGAAACTTGGCAGGTCCTCGATCGGGGGGTTGCCGCCCCCAGGATTCAAATCTCCTGGTTGACTTCTCTTTCGGATGGTGCAGGTGGTTGGTGGAGAGCGTGGCGCCTTGGTCAGGGAGCTTCTTTCTTCTGTGGTGTAAGTGGCAGATGTGGTAGTTATTATAACTTAGTGGGTGCTCCTTTGTGATCCTCGGGCGACTCGCTGGCGTCCAGAGAGGATGGTGTCACCGCTTCGGTTGCTGGTGCCTTTGTCCGAGGTGGAGGCCAAACTGGAGAGGCAGGGCTCAACTCCGGTCCAGAGGGCTCGACCTCGAAGGGGCTCCGCTTGGCGGAGGAGTGTTGGGCTCGACTCCGGACCAAGGGGCTCGACCTCGAAGGGCTCGATCTGGCGGAAGAGGGCAGGGCTCGACTTCGACCCAAGGGGCTCAACCTCGAAAGGGCTCCGCTTGGCGGAGAAGTACTGGGCTCGACTCCGGACCAAGGGGCTTGACCTCGAATGGCTCGATCTAGTGGAGGAGGGCAGGTTGTGACTCCAGCCCAAAGGGCTCGACCTCGAAGGGGCTCTGCTTGGCAAAGGAGTGCTGGGCTCGACTCTGTACCAAGGGGCTCGACTTCGAAGGGCTTGATCCGGGGGAGGTCGCTCGGCTCTGACCTAAGCATCCTGGACTCGTGGGAGCCGACCTAGCGGAGGATGGAGCTCGGCTTCAACAGGCCACCCCGACATCATGAGGGAGCTCTACTCGATAAAGGAACCTGAAGAGTATCTGATATGGAAGCCTTCTTTGACGTGGCGTCTGACAGGTGTTCCACATCAGCTATCCTGCCACATCAAATACAAGAAATCTTTCTTAAACAAAGTAAGTATCTTTTTGAAGCCCTTGAAAGTTGATGAAAAACTTGTCTTCAAGATGTTGAAGCCTTTGAATGTTGATGAAGATGTGGACTTGGAAGCTTTCTCTCAATCTTGGAAGCTTGAAGGCTTGAACCACTTAAAATAATGAATCCTTAAGTGTATTCAATAAAACTCTCCAAAGGATTGCTTTTTCATTTGATTTTTGGTGTTTATATAGCTTTATAAACCATAAATGACCTTTTATGACTATTAGGGATGAAAAACCAGCCATTTAACGTAAGTTGGAGTCAATTCTGCACTTTTGAAAAACTAGCTGTTAGACCTTGAGTCGACCTCATGAGTCGACACTTGATCCATGAGTCGACCTCAAAAGTCGATACTTAGGTCAGCTCAAGGCAAAAATTCTGGTTTGACACTATTTTGTATTTTTCTTGTTCTCAAGCTTTGAGTCGACACTTGAATTTCTTCATGAGTCGACACTTGCTTGTGCCAGTGCTGAAACTTGCTGAAACTTCTCCAAAATTGATTTTTAGCATTATCAAGTTCTTCCATATCAATTCCAAAGTCCATATACTTGATTTTCCATTAATTTAAGGACTTTCTTCAACTAAAAACATGGGTTTCTTCATTCAACATGGATGAGTACTAAAATCTGATAAAATATTTAAAAATAATTAGTACTCATATATACTTAAGTATTTTGTCAAACATCAAATCAAGACCAGAGTCAACAGGGAGGACCAGAGTGCACGGCGTAGTTCCCTATCACGAATAGGGAAAGGCACTTCATGCACGGCATGTAGCACTGCCGGACGTTGACCTTCCAGTTCCTGCAAAGGAGGGAGGATCCCGAGGTAGGCAGCAAGGAGAGATCCTGGCTTAAAAGAGTTCTCCAAGGTTCCCAGTAGAAGGTAAGTAACATGCAAACGGGCAAAGGGGGACACACAGGAGAGTGATCGGGGAGCCAAGTGCTCTAGGCTACCGGAGACTAACTGGAAGGGTCTTGACGGACACAGCCATCCAGCCCAAGCACTCCTTCGTCGCTATCACCCCCCTTCTACTCTCAACCCGTTCACACTCCCAAGCACATAATCTCCTCCTCTTAGAGTGGATTCTATCCACGAGGCTCGACCGGGAGGATCTATTTCCCTGGATCGCCACTGACTTGAGCATCAGAGTGCCCTCGCCGGGATCCCCAGCCCGGGTCTCTTCTATTTTGCAGGTCCGAGCGCACGAGCAGGTTCCCGGGCACGAGGGCGATGTCCGAGGTCATCTCCAGCTACAGGCCACAACGATCTGGCGGCAATAGATTGGCGCGCCAGCAAGGTGATGCGGGACTAAAGATACATGCAAAGTATTTTTTTGTTATTAAGTGTTGAGTTAAGATATTATATCCTGAAAGTAGAGCCAAGATCTAAAGCATGGAACTCTAGAGAAAATCAGAAGCAAATACATGCAAAGTAGACCCTAAAACTGATAGAAAAGAGGACCGCCAAGACTAAGAAGCCCCGGTTGGGCTAGCTCTCCTACAATACTGTACTAACGAGTCGAGGGGGTGTACCTGACAGGGATTTGAAGATAAATCCTTGTAGAGTTCGCTCTACGCTCCTAGATGTGGCCTAGAAGATCAAGTCGAAGACCCCACGGATCCGCGACTTTCAATCCGATGACCCGAAAGTTGTCCAGCTGGAATCTTGGATTCGTGGACTCCGAGAGACCTGCAAATCACCTATCATGGGTTAGAAAATGATGTAGAAACAAAACAAATGGCTAAAAGAAAGAGGGAAGAAAGGGATTTGGGGTTGGTGGCCAAGGTTGAAGAAGGTTGCTCCCTAGAATTTTAATGGATGCTTGGAAGCAGGGTGCAGGAAGCTTGAAGGAAAATGGGGTTCACACAGATTCCCCTAGCTAGCAATTGTATAGAAAACTCAATATATTTCATGAAAAGATTCTCAATACATGAGAGGGGGCCTCTTATATAGTGTCATGAAACTTAGGGCCCAAGCAAATGCAAATGACAAACATATAGGGCGTCCACATTTTTTTTCTAAAGTGTGGGGATGAATACAAGGAAAGAGGCTCGCTTATGCCATACAAAACTCCTCCAATTCAAGCAAGTATTGGGCGGCCAAGAGGAGACCATGAGGGGTGCCAAAAATCTTCCTTCTTGGGCTAGATGTGGTCCACAACATTCCTAAGCAGGCGTCCATGAATCTAGTGCTTGAAGTATATCTGTAGGCTTGTGGACTTCTTGTACTTGGGGCATGGAAGGGATGTGCTGGCATGTGGACATCAACTCCTCAAGCATGGGCCAACTTCAAGTTCCTCCAAGTAGTCCCAGGGCATCGCCATCCAGGGTGTGACTGGGACTCCATGCGGTTGCCGAGGTGGCGCACTAGGTGTTGTCCTTCACAAGCTTGGATCTTCTTAGATTCAACTTGATGATTACAAGACTTATAATATGACTAGCTCATTATGAGCTGACTTGATTGACCATATCCTGAAACTGATCAAACTCTGAACACAGGACTCGAATAATGAAAGGCCTAAAAAGAACAGGACTTAAGGGCCAAAGCGGGGACTCAAATGGGCTAAGCCCTTATTACAAACTGGACTCAATACTGAAAAGGACTAATTAGATAACCACAGAGGATTGAGAAGCCACTGCCTAAGTCTGGTGCCTCTGGTGTCCGTACCAGAAGGGGGCCAGGACACGCTTTGATCCAAGCCAATCCCCTTACGAGCAACTCCACCCGGAACATGGTGATGATGCACGTGCGGGAGGTCTCCAATAGCCGTGCGGGAGATCCCCTTTCCTATGGTGGCCCGCAAGTCCAGAGAGGGAGCCCCCTGCTCCATTATAGCCTCCTCTGGCGGATGCCCAGCTGCCGTACTAGCCTAGCAGGTGCAGCTTTTGACTATAGCGGTGCGACAGTTACAGCATCAGCACCGATCCTTGGCCACCCACCAACAGCCAGGACCCTTGCAGCCCAAGCCATCGCATCCCGCGAAAGCTTGCGGTCCTTCCAAGGAAGGCCTTTGCTGTCGCGGGCCATGACAGAATCCCAGGGAAGCCACCAAATCCCATCGAAGAGATAGTGGATCGAGTTAGTCAACTGGGAGAGCCTATCTCTGACCCTCGAGTAGGCTGCTGTTAAGCACCACCGAGGTCATAGAAGCAGGGCCCCCTGTTGTGACCCTCCTCAGCCGTTACTTTCACCTCCTCCATCAGTCTCAGTGGAGGGCTCCACCGACGAGGCCATCAAGCGCATGGCTGAAAGGTGCCTAGAGGAACAAGAGCGCAAGATGGCAGAGCTATCCTACCAATTTGCAAATTTGCAGGGCTCCCCCACGAGTTTGTGGGCTACGATGCCCATCCCCCTTTCTCTGGAGAGATCTAAGAGGAACCGATCCCGAGTTGGTTCTGCATGCTACAGGTGGATCTCTACGATGGGACCACCGACCCTCTAGACCACCTTGAGGGCTACAAGGCCCTCATGAGAGTCCACAGGGTGACCGACACCCTCCTCTACTTCGCCTTTCCACCCACTCTCCGGAAAGCGGCTCGAGTCTGGTTTACCCACCTCGAGCTTGAAAGCATCAACACATTTGCTCAGCTGGAGAGGAAGTTCGTGGCCCACTTTGATGCTTGTTGGAAAGTACCGCGAGAGGCAGACAGCCTTTTCTCCATCAGGCAGCAGGATCACGAACTTTTGTGGGACTGTGTGTCCTGCTTCAAGGCTGCCGCATTGGAGATTTACAATTTAGATGAGCCAATTGCCATGCTGGTGTTGAAGAGGGGGCTCAAGACTTTCCGCTTTACCTACTCACTAGACAAGAAGCCACCGAAGATATACTTTAAACTCCTCCTCCGTGTTCATAAGTACATCCACGTTGAGGAGGCGGACCGCACGAGAAGGGAGCTGGACGGGAAGCCACCGAAGAAGCAACCTCCTGGGAAGATGTTTGGGGTGCGAAAGCCCGGACTGGCCATCCCAAACTTCCTCCAGGGGCCAAAGCCGAAGAGCGGCCCCATCCCAGAAGAATGATACACACCTCTCCTAGCCCTGAGGATGAAGATCCTCATGGAGATTAAGGGTGAACACTACCTATGATGCCCCCCCTCGCTCAAGCCGTCTAACGGTCCCGATAAGATGAAGTATTGCCAATTTCACCGTGACCACAGCCATGACACCGAGGAGTGCCGCCATCTTAAGAGAGAAATTGAAGATCTAATAAGAAGGGCTACCTCGAAAAGTTTATGGGGGGCAAGATCCCGGTGGAACCTCAGGCGCTCGCTGCTCTTCCTCCTATCCCTGCAGTCGACTATCGACCCACCGAGAATCCTGTGGAGATGATATGTTGGAAAATCGAGTGCACTTCCAAGAGGACCCGGGGAGGAGAGAGTTTGAAAAATGTACTCTCCTTTACGAGGGAGAGGGAATCTGGAAATGAAAATATAAACAACGATGCCGTGGTCGTCGAAATGACGATCGCCAAGCATCCTGTAAAACAAATTATGGTTGATAGTAGAAGTTCGACTGATGTCCTTTTTTATGATACTTTCTTCAGGATGAATCTGTCCTCTGCTCAACTGAGGCCTGTGCACACTCCTCTCATCGGTTTTATTGGAAATTCCATGAGAGTTGAAGGGGAAATCACTCTCCCCGTCACTACCAGGACACCACCTCAGTAAAGCACTGTCACGATGACTTTTATGATTGTCAGGCTTCCTTCGGCCTACAACATGATTCTTGACCGTCCCAGGCTCAATCTGCTCGATGCGGTCATTTCCACCAAGCAATTATTGGTGCAATTTTCCACTCCTTATGGTGTAGGGGAAATGAGGAGAACGGCTCAATCGACCCAACAATGTCTTCAAGTCGTTCCGGGGTCGGAAGCTCTGATGAATCCCCCAGCATCGACAACCTCGACCAAAGGGCATAGGACCCTAAAGGTGGTCCGGTCGAACGCCTGTTATCGTATCCACTCGGAACCGACCCGACGAAGATAGTGCAAATTGGGGCCCAACTGCAAGAGGAAAAGCGGGCCCACCTGTTAGAATTCCTTCAAGCAAATGTAGACATGTTTGCCTAGATAGTGGCAGATATGCTCGGGATTCCCCCTGACATTATCACCCATAAGTTGAACATTGACCCGAAGTACCATCCTGTTCGGCATAAGAAGAGGAGCTTCTCCCCAGAGAGGCAGTGGGCAATCAATGAGGAGGTGGATAAGCTCCTCGTAGCCGGCTTTGTCCATGAAGTACAATACCCCAACTGGCTGGCAAATGTGGTCATGGTCAAGAAGAACAACGGGAAGTGGAGGATTTGCGTGGACTACACTGATCTCAACCGAGCCTGTCCAAAGGATAGCTTCCCTTTATCGAAGATTGACCAATTGGTAGATGCCACCTCGGGGCATCGTTTGCTCTCCTTTATGGATGCATTCTCGGGTACAATCAGATCTAGATGCATCCGGAAGATGAGGAGTACACTGCCTTCATCACTGATCGGGGGACGTACTGCTATCGGATGATGCCTTTCGACCTGAAGAATGCTGGTGCCACATACCAGTGGTTGGTCAATCGGGTCTTCAAGGACTAGATCGGTCAAAACATGCAAGTATATGTGGACGATATACTCGTTATGAGCAAACCGAAGTCAGACCACATTGCCGACCTGGTGGAGGCCTTCCACAACCTTTGCTTGCACCAGATAAAGTTGAATCCGGTGAAGTGCACCTTCGGCATGGCAGCAGGGAAGTTCCTTGACTTCATGGTCACCCAAGGGGAATCGAAGCGAACCCTGAGAAGGTCCAGGAAATTGTCGACAAGTAACATCCCACCTCGAAGAAGCAGGTCCAGAGCCTAACGGACCGAATTACCACCTTGAGCCAGTTCATCTCGAGGTCAGCTGACCACTGCTTACCTTTCTTCAAGGCGCTGTGCAAAGTGCATGACTTTGCCTAGACCGAAGAGTGCAAAGTAGCCTTCAAGGAGCTGAAGAAGTTCTTGACGTCTCCGCCACTGTTCTCCAGGCCAGAGGATGGGGAGGAACTCCTGCTATATCTAGCGGTCATCCCAAGGGTCATCAGCTCGGTTCTCGTCCGCATAGATGAGGATGGAGCCCAGAAACTGGTGTACTACACTAGCAAAATCCTCCGAGATGTGGAGATCAGGTACACCTGCTCAGAAAAATTATTTTTGCTCTTATAATGTCTATCCAGCACCTCAGGTCATACTTCCAAGCGCATCCGATCATGGTCTTGATGGATCAACCACTGAGGGCTGTACTTAGTCACCCCAACACATCCGGATGCTTGGCCAAGTGGCATTGAAGCTCAGTAAGTTTGATATAGCATACCGGTCGAGACCATCTCAGAAGGCCCAGGTGTTGGCCGACTTCCTGGTCGAGTGCGCGGGACTGGCCGAGGAGCAAGCGGAGACCACCTCGGAGCATCAGATGGAGCCCGAGGCCAAGGAGGAGGTTTGGGTCCTCCACGTGGACGGTGCGTCCAACGCAGGCGAGAGCGAAGCAGGCCTCATCCTTGCTAACGATGATGGGGTGGTAGCCGAGTGTGCACTCCGCTTCCGGTTCATGACAACCAACAACTAGGCAGAATTTGAGGCACTCCTCGTAGGGCTGAGAGTCTCTCGTGAGCTGGGTGTACCCAACCTAAAGGTTTTCACTGACTCCCAGCTAGTGGCCGGGCAGGTCTCGAAAGAATATGAGGCCCGAGATCCCCAGATGATGAAGTACCTGGAGCGGGTCCACTCGAGCATGATAGGCTTTCAGTGCTTCAGCATCTCCTATATCCCTCTAGAGAGAACGTTCGTGCCGATACCCTGTCAAGGCTTGCGACCTTGCCGGACTCATCACTAGGGCGTGCCCACATTGAGTACCTAGAAAATCCAAGCTATGGGGCTCCCGAGGAAGTCCAGCAAGTCACCCCAAAACCAAGCTGGATGGACCGGTATATCAGGTACATCATCGACGGCGTCTTGTTGAGAGATCGTATAGAAGCTCATCTCATCAAGAAGAAGGCTGCACGCTTCATCATGATGGACGGGCAACTCTACCGGAGATCCTACTCCTATCCGCTCTTGAAGTGCCTGAGACCCACAGAGGCAGCCTTTGTGCTCCAAGAGATACACGAAGGCCTCTGCAGGAATCACGTGGGAGGGAGGATGTTAGCATACAAGGCTCTCCGTCAGGGATACTACTGGAAAACCATGAGGGAGGACATCGCCGACTTCGTGAGGAAGTGCGATCACTGCCAGCACCACGCCTACATAAAGCATCAACCGACAGTGCCACTCTCCCAACTCTCCGCACCCTGACCGTTCGCCCAGTGGGGGATGGACATTTCTAGTTCATTTCTTCCTATGTTCGGATAATGCAAGTTCCTGATAGTGGCTATTGACTACTTCACCAAATGGGTGAAGGCAAAGCCACTAGCATAGATCACCGAAGTCAAGGTCCGCTAGTTCTTCTAGAGGTCGATCATCTGCCATTTCAGACTCCCCCACAGCATCATCATTGACAACGGGTGATAGTTTGATAACCGAGAGTTTGAGAAGTTTTGCACCGATCTTGGTGTTCATCACTGCTTCACCTCGGTAGCTCACCCCCAGACCAACAAAGAAGCTGAGGTGACCAACCAGACTATCCTCCAAGGACTTCGAACCAGGTTGGATCGGGCTAAGGATAGGTGGGCAGAAGAGCTTCCCAGCATCCTTTGGACCTACCACACAACACCCAGAATAGCCACGGATGAGATGCCCTTCAGCCTTGTCTTCGGTGCTGAAGCCGTCGTCCCGGTCGAACTTGGTGTGCCCACACTAGGGGTGGAACAATATGATGAAGCAAAAAACCCGGCCTACTTTCTACTCAACTTAGACCTCCTCGAGGAAACGAGAGACAGGGCTCGACTCTAGATGGCAGCCTACTGGCAGCGGGTAGTTCGGTACTACGATGCGCGGGTAAAGCCAAAGACCTTCCGCCTAGGTGACTTAGTGTTGCGCCGAGCTGAAGCCTCCCAACCCTGAGAGTGCGGCAAGCTCTCACCAAACTGGGAAGGCCCCTATAAGGTGGTCGAGGTTCTATCTCATGGAGACTACTACCTAGCAAGGCTAGATGGTGCCAGATTCCCGCGGATTTGGAATGCTAACAATCTGAGAATGTACTATCAGTGATGTAAGGCTTCCCTCCATTAATAATAAATTTCTTCTTTGTGTAAATCACTTTTACCTTCTAGTAACGTCACTGCTCAAACCCAGGTCTGGTAAGCAAAGCCCGGAAACTCCTAAAGCCTAGCACCTTAAGCTTGGAAACTCCTGAAGCCCGGCACCTTAAGCCCGGGAACTCCTTAAGCCAGGGAACTCCTGAAGCCCGGTACCTCAAGCCCGAAAACTCCTGAAGCCCAGTACCTAAAGTCCAGAAACTCCTGAAGCCCGGCACCTCAAGCCGGGAAACTTCTGAAGCCCGTACTCTAAGCCCAAAAACTCTTAAAGCCTGGCACCTCAAGCCGAGAACCTTCTAAAGCCCCGCACTCTAAGCCGAAAAACTCCAGAAGCCCCATACCTTGGCCCCACACCTCGGAGTCAACTGGTAGGCCCACCGAGTATAGCATCCTAGCTCGGTCGCACCCCGGGTGCTTGGAGATGGTTTCGCCCAAGGTCCCCAGACCCCTTCCAAGGAAATGCATGAAGTCCTACCACCACGTTACCCATGTGGTTGGGACGACTCAACGAGTCAAAGACATCCTTCCTAACTGTCCCGCGTACCCGGAGCTCAGCAGGAAAGAGCCCAAGTACTTAGAGCCTCAAGGCACAACGCCCAGCAAAAGCATGTACGTGGGCAGTCGAGAAGAAAAGAGAGGGAAGGAAAGTTGACGGAGCCTTAAAAATGTGAAAGAGCACAAGTAAAACATGATAGAAGGAAACTTCATTAAGAATTTTCAGATCTTACATTATCTCTGGGCCCGACAAGTCGGGCGGCCCAGAAAGAAGCAAAGAAAGAAAAAGAACAAAATGAGGGGATACTTCTATACTAATATGCTGGCTCCTTCCCGGGACAGTGCTGAGGTCAGGTGACGTCTTCTGGGACCTCCAATAGCGGGGCTACCTTTAGGACCTCCAACGACGGGGGTACATCGACGGCAACTATGGGTTCCTCCGATTCAGCCACGGTCGTAATTGAGCCATCGCACGGAGTGGCCGGGAAGGAAAGCCCGTCCAAGTTCATGTCCGAGATGAGCTCCACCATCCTGGACCGACAGAACTCGTACCCCTTGAAGAATGAGTCTGTGGCCAGTTCGTGAAACTCTGCATTGAATTCCGTCGAGGCCTTGTAGTTCGGCACTGCCTCGACGGCCTCCTTTTTTGTGGCCTCCATTAAGGCCACTGCCCCCACAGCCTTCTCCTCGTGGCACCGGCATGCTCCCGTGCCGCCTCTAGTTGGACCTGTAGAGTTTGAGCCTGTTCCCTCTCCCAGGCCACTTCGGCCTTGAGCTCCTCCTCTCTGGCCTCCTTGGCCTTGAGCTCCTCAGCCCGGCGTTTGACCCGATCCCTCTCCCGAGCCAAGAACTCTTCCAGGCCCTTAAGCTGCCTCTCGGCACCCGTCGCCTTGGCCCTCAGCTCCTTATTCTTCTGTTTGACCTCCCAGGCCATGTCCATCTTCAGCCTAATCTCGGTCGCCAGTGAGTCGATCTGTTGCACCTTCTGCCTATCTCTCTTAGCCCAGTTCTTGTAATAGTCTCGGATGAGCAAGAGGTCCACCCCAAGTTGCACCAAAGAAGACATCAGCCATACAAAAAAAAAAAAGAAGGGGCAAGAAAGAGAAAAGGCCAGGGACACCTACCGAGAAGAATTGCGGGAAGGTGCCAAGGATGGCATTGGCCAGGAGCCTTCCCCCCTTTTCCCGTTGATTGCATGGTTGGACAGCAAAGTCCATCATGCGCTTGGTAAGTGCTCAATCCCGGACCACCGAGGAGTCTGGTGTCATCTCGAAGGGCAACTTGTGGGAGCCATCCTTCCTCTTCTTCTTCTTCACTATCATGGCGGTGCCCTCGAGGGTGGTCGAGGATGTCTCCGAATCTCTATGGGGGCTCGCTGCCATGCTGGACGATGCCGCTGATGGCTGCCCCTCCTCTCCTCCTCTTCTTTCGCTTCCACCTCGATAACATCAAGAGGTGGGGACATCATAGCGGCGGCAGCAGACCTGGCTTGAATGACCATGTCAGGCTCTCGAACCGGAGGCAAGTCCTACTGCCTTGGTGGTTTGGAAACCAGTTCAGCAATTCTCCTGCTTGGCTCAGAGGGCGCGGTAGGTGTGGCTCTTGTGCTAGCCTCATTCCGGGCCTCTTCAACGGGGACTCTCTGGCTCTCATCGGTGCACCCCTCTTCTGGGAGAGTGCGAGGAGTTCGTCCATGGAGTACTTCATGCATACACAAAGAAGAACGAGGTCAGCCCCGAGCTTGAAGGGACAAGCAGAAAAAATAAGAAGAGCTTGCGCTGAACTCACCCAACTCCCAGATTGGGCTGGCCCTAGCTTCGAACAGGTTCTATTCTGACTGTAGAACCTCGAAAGAGGGGATTTGGTCGGCAACGAGCTGGTCATAGATTTCTTGATTAGCCACTTCGACCTTGGCATTCTGGTTCGGGTCCGGTATGGATCACTCCAGACCTAGTCAAACCCCTTTGACGGAGGCAAAAAATATCCACTTTTCCATCCTTTGATGGAAGAGAGGAGATCAAACCTGATGCCCTTCGGGCGGGGGAAATGAACCACCACCCTTCCTTGATTGGGTGGTGCTTCAGGATAAAGAAAATCCTAAACAAAGAGAAGCGGGCTACGATCCCGTGGAAGTGGCAGAGAACGATGAAACAAAAATTATCCTAACTGCATTTGGAACAGCCGAGCTAAAACTACACGATAGTGGCTCAGCACGGAGAGGAAGAAGGGATGAAGTGGGAATCGAAGACCCCTTGCGAGGGTTTCCTCGTAAAGGGCGATCTAACCCGGGCCACTGGAGGTGACTCGCTCCTCTGGTCATGGAACCGAGAGCCGGATGGTGTCCGGGATGCCAAATGCTTTCCGATGATCGAGAGCTCCTCGCCGGTTATCACCGAAAAAATACCACCAGGACCAGTCGACCAAGAAGGCTTAGAAGAGGCTTCAGGAGGAGGAGGAGGGCGAGCCCTAGGCTCCCCTATAACGATCCCAGTAGGGTGAGGCCTTCTATGGATCTCGAAGTGGAGTTCTTCCTCCATATAGGAGGAAGGAGTCCTTGGCCGAGAAGGCCCGCCTCATTAGGATTTCTCGAGGGACGATGGCTATGACTCGAACAAGCCATCCCAAGGAAGAAGATTGAAGGAGGAAAAACAGAGAAGGGAGAAGAAGGAAATGGATGAAGTCTGGGAAGATCCTGATCCTGAAGATGAACTCTACCCAGTCAAAGAAAAAAGAAGACTGAAGAAGACAAACCTGGCTAACCTTGGAGGAAAAGGATGGTCGGGGGAAGAGAGAAGGCTCTTGTTCACCGGCAGGCACGAAGAGTTTGAAAGAGAAGGTGTTTTCAGAGAACTGCCCTTCTTTTCGAAATGACTAAATAGCTACCATACCCTCCCAGAGCCACCGTCATCGGATTTGCACCACGTGTCAGCAATTGATGGAGGGCGATGCATTGGTTCGTCCAAAGCTATTTTGAGTTCTGTGTCAGCCATAAAGCCTCCTCGGACGAGTCAATGTGTCACCTCCGTATTGGCTTGGGGGTCCGTTTTGCGATACGCCGGCAATCATGGCAATAATGGTACCCGATTTTTGCCTTTCCATGTCAGCTTCGCATTTACTCCCTTCGCCCCGAGCGCCGCGCGCCAACGGGATTTAGGAGTGGGGGGCAAATGATGTGGTGAGATCGCTGACATGGAGCCCATGTCAGACCCTGTCAGATGCAACGATGGATGAAGCTGCCATGTCGAATATCCTTCGGACTCCTTCGCCAAGTGGCTCCCTCGAGGTCGAGATGCCCTGGCCGAAGTCGAGCTCCTACCCTCTTCGGACTCCTTCGCCAGGTGGCTCCCTCGAGGTCGACATGCCCTAGCCGAAGTCAAGCTCCTGCCCTCCTTGGACTCCTTCGCCAGGTGGCTCCTTCGAGGTCGAGACACCCTGGCCGAATTTGAGCTCCTGCCCTCCTCGGACTCCTTCGCTAGGTGGCTCCCTCGAGGTCGAGACATCCTGGCCGAAGTCGAGCTCCTGCCCTCTTTGGACTCCTTCGCCAGGTAGCTTCCTCGAGGTCGAGTCCACCCCGGCCGAAGTCGAGCTCCTCCTCCCTGAACTGACCCCACTTTGGATGAAGGGACCAGCAGCTGGAGGATGTTGCCACCTTCCTTGAGTGGTGGTGAGCTGCCCAAGGACCACGAAGGGGCGCCCGCCGGGTTGCAATAATTACTCCTGCTATCACTTACATCAAAAAGGAAGGGATCCCTCGATTGAGGCCCTGCGCTTTCGACCGATCGCCTGTACCACCCGAAAGAGGAAACCATCCCGGAGATTCAAATCCAAGGGATGGCTACCCCCCATCGAGGCTCTGCTAGGTTTCTCCAAGTGGAGCGACCAGAGGGAGGACTAGAGTGCACGGTGTAGTTCCCTATCATGAATAGAGAAAGGCACTTCGCGCACGGCATGGAGCACTGCTGGATGTTGACCTTCCAACGCCTACAAAGGGACGAGGATCCCAAGGTAGGTGGCGAGGAGAGATCCTGGCTTAAAAGAGTTCTCCAAGGTTCTCAACAGAAGATAAGTAACATGCAAACAGGCAAAGGGGGAGACACACATGAGAGTGATCAGGGAGCCAAGTACTCTAGGCTACCAGAGACTCACCGGAAGGGTCTTGACGAACACAGCCATCCAGCTTAGGCCTTCTCCATCGCTATCACCCCCGCTCTACTCTCAACCTGTTCACACTCTCTAAGCATATAATTTCCTCCTCCTAGAGTGGAGTCCCCCACGGGGCTCGACCAGGAGGATCTATTCTCCTGGATCACCACTGACTTGAGCATTGGAGTGCCTCCACTGGAATTCCCGGCCCGGGTCTCCTCTGTTTTGCATGTCCGGGAGCACGAGCAGGTTCCTGGGCGATGAGGTCATGTCCGAGATCATCTCCAGCTACAGGCCATGGCGATCGGGCGGCAACACACATTATTAGATAAATCAAACATAGTTTTTAAAATATGATACTCATCAATACACAATACATGATCAAATGATATACACTAGATAGCTTACTAATACATATCTTGTATCAGTAAAAACTATATACTAATACGAGAAAGAAAAAATATCATAATTATGGAAGTAATAATTCTATTAGTAGAAAAGATATTTGACTTTTAGATTTATTTTTTAAAAATTGGTGTTAGAAGAAACATGGCAAATTATGAAGCTCGTCACATGTGATATGATATTTTATAGTGCCCACCCATATGATTTTTGTTTTCACCATAAGGACATTACCTGAACCTTATAGCATAGTGATATTGCTTAAAGAAAATACTTCTATATTTTTTATAAAAAAAAAAGCTTCTTTGGAATAATATAAATATTTGATAACATTACATAATAAATACTTCTACAAGAAAAAGCTGACAAAATAATTTTAGAAGAAGCTAAAATACCTAGTTTCCTAAAGGAGGGTAGTATTTTTTTTTTTTTTTTTGGTAGCTTATGTGATTTTTTTTTTGAATTATAATTTAGTTATTTAAACCCCACCAATGTTGAATTGATATCTCTTTTATAGAGAGTAGGAGATGGTTACTGAATGTTAAAGTTTAAAAATAATTTGATATCTAATTTTAAGAGATAAATTATCTTATGAACTTGATTAAATAAAAATACTTAATAATAAAATTACAACTTTTTTAATTGAGTCCATGAGAAATTTAATGATGAGTTTTAGATTCATTGTTTCTACCCATTACTACCAATTCAAGTCGATTAATATCAAAGTACCGTATGTTCCTAAATTAAAGCATATTAAAGGCAGTCAAAGAAACAATTATAGCCTTATACAACGTTGAATGACAGTTACAACTAGAGATGAAAGTAGATTGAATAAAATATTCATTTAAATCTATATTCATATCAAAATCTATTTAAATATGAATAAAAATTTGAACATCTAATAAATATTCATATCTGTATCCATATCCATAAAATAATAATTATCTTATCTATATTTGAATATCTAATTCTACTTATATCTCTATTTAATTTTATATGCCACTTATAACTTTAAAAAAAAATATACAACTATATTAATATGCCATTAAGTTCATTTATCATCCACTTGTAATATCTTTGATCTCCGATCATAAAGTTTAATTATCCGATCTATACCTGTATTTATATCCATACTTACTGTATCCGATTATATTTGTATCTCTTTAAATAAATATGTATATGAATTTCTGCATCTAACTAATATTTATATTTGTATTCGTTAGATAAAAAAATATGGATATGAATATATTAGTATTCGATTCATAGCAAATTTTGTTCCAATCTAGTTACGACTCATCTTGTACATTCAAGAACTTATTGCACATTCGATGATTATTGTATGCCATTCTTTTTGGCTAATAGCTTCATATCCTCTTTCCTATATGTACAAACTTGGGTGACCTTTTGGTACGCTTTTTTTATTCTTCTCATATTTTAGATATCCATTATTCTCTTAAGACTTCGGCTGCCTTGGGCATCAAGAATCTCTTATTAGATCAAATCTAGCAACTTTTGGTATTTCTTTTCTCCTATTGTAAGTTAGACCTTCAACTTCAAGCAGATCGCTCTAAGAAAACCAATCTAAGCATAACCGATTAATATTTGATCACTAACTTTGTCAAGTAGGATTTTGGTGGCAACATTTACTTTTCTCTTTAGCAATGATTTTAAGAAAGTAAAAAATAATAATATTAAAAAAATGAAGCTACTTCATTTAAATTTTATAATTATAGATAAGTCAAGAGGATCACTAGACTTGATGTATACCACTTTGATCATTATAGATAAGGCTAGATAGGATCCAAGAGCAAGATCTTGGAAGCAAAATTTGAGCCAAACTTATGTATGACATAATTTAGTTATATATATGCAATTTTGATATTTTTTTTTTTGAAATCAGCTTACTTTTTGAGATTTACAATGTGGAACATTGTTTAGGCTTTAAAATGGATCGATAAATTGTAAGGTTTTTTTGGAAATTTTTTACCAACATATCTTCTAATATAAGAGAAATTAAATAGAGTAAAAGATGATAAATTATATAAAAGTTGAGATCAACCTCCTATAAATTTTTTTATTTTTTAAATTTATTAATATCAATTATATCTATTTTAGAAAAATGAGTTTTATTAAAACTAGAAGAGGAACCCAATTCTAATTATGCAAGGATTAATTTTTATCATTGTAAATAGAAGCTATACCTCAATTTTATGATGATCAACGAAAGATATTGAAAGTAAACCTTTTTTTGAATTTTTTGAATTTTTGTTTGAGAGATTCTAGTTAAATGGATTAAGAATATTCTTTTTCGAACTCGTCTCTTCCATCTCCAGAAAACAACATGATGATTACCTTCCTAATAGATACAAGATGCCTCCACATTTTTAGTCTCATAAATTCATTTTTAGATATATATATAGATCAATAAATAGGTAGATATATATGGAAATAGATATAGATATATAGATTTTTTATAAAAAAAGATGCTTCATACAATGAGTATGAATATAATCTAAAAGATCAGAAAAGACATCCTTAAAGGACATCGGCAAAAAGAAACCTCATTCCAAAATATCTATATATCTATATAGATGCATAGATATATAGATATTTGATGAAAAGAGGGCCAAAGAAGTCAGCCGAATTTTATTGGAAGATGGTGAAGAATGTATAGAAGGTGAGCGGCAGTATATTAGGGTAGCTCACACTGAAGCATGGGTTCCTCTTAATACTTTTGTAAAGCCCGGCCCATCTAAGGTAAAGGAAAACTAGTAGCAAGCATGCTTTCTATTTTAAAACTTTTTTAAAATAACACACAGCGGAAGCATGATAAATGGATTAACATTTAATCTAAGCATGCTTTTAAAACTTTTCTATGCTACTTATCCCAAGATCTTGCATGAATGATTAATATAAACTATGAATCATGAATTTATGTAATGAACATTTCAAAGCAAATATCCATATATGTAAAACCATACCTCGTATGAAGTGGAGACGCTCTTCACCGCGAAAGATCCAAGAGGAGGAAGAAGAACTCTGCTTAGCCGCACACTGTCCGGCCTCTACAGGTGGTTCACACCATGGCTCTTTCAAATCCACTTCCACTCCAAGTGCTAGCTTGTTGTGGAACAATTTGATCGGAACTCCTTTTCTTCTTTTGATGCCGGACTCTCCGAATGAATGAAGAAACTCAAGAGGTGGAGAATGTGTTGGGAACCCTTTCCAACACTCATCCTAAGAACTGGATCACTAGGTACAAATATGCACACTCTTCTCCAAAAACTTCACACCCATAAAACTAAACTTTTCCTAGTTTCTTCCCTTTCTTCCCTTTGATTTTTTCCAGCATTTTTTTGCTGAATTTTTCCTTAATTTCGTCCTCCCATTTCAGCCCATTAAGTAGATGGAGAGGGAGAGGGAGAGTGGGGAGTTATAGGTGTGGTAATGGGTAGTTATGGGGAGTTATGGTCATGGAAGTTACATAACTCCCCAAACTGAATTTAAACTTATTTAAATTCAGATTAATGTCTTATTATTTCAGTTCATAACTGAAATCAATTGGGTCAAGTGTGCATACATTGGGTTCAACCCGATTGGACCCAAACCTATTTTGAACTAAATCCTATTTGATTCATTCCAGATTTTTATAGCTCAATCAAATTGGGCTATCAAGTAATCACATTACTTAATTCACCTCCATGCATCACCACTATTAGTGAAAATTTCATGTCACAACCTTTTGTGACATCAAGTGTCTACACTTGTGAAATCAACAAGTGTCGACACTTACACAAGTGTCGACACTTTCAAGAATATCAAGTGTCGACACTTGGATAAAAAAAACCCTTTTTCTCTGTGAGTCCATGAACGATTCCCAATCATTCTCTGATCACTAGATCAAGTAGAAACCCCTATGGTGTGTGACCCCATAGGTTCGAACACTAAGCCGGTAGCATTGGAACATTTCCAATACCAGTCAAAGGCGCCATCTAGCAATGACACCCAACGTCCGGATAGGTCGAAGTTGCAGAGCAACAATCAAGAACCATTGATATGGAAATCTTGTAATTAATCCCTTTGACCTCAATGCTCAGGAAGACTTAGGGTTAAACTACACAACCCATAAAGTCCATCAACAATGTGTCTCAATCTCACAAGTCCTGTACCACTTTACAGAGACTACCCTGGCCAAGGTTTGCTAAATTGAAACACAGTAAGATATCTGCTCCAAACACTTTGAAGGGGTCATCCCATCTTGATCCGATCATCGCTACACGAGTACTTAACTGTACCAGAAAACCTCCGTCCCTGGATTAGAAATCAGATAGTCCAGTATCAAAGTACAGTGAGTTGCTTGCAAGCTACCATGACGATCTCATATCTGAGGGATAACTACGTCCATATCAAAACTCTAGGCAGAAAAAAAGTACAGATGGGTCACGTTCGATGAAATGTCAAACACAACATCTGCATGCCATACCATATCTCCACACTCCTTGGTTAGAGGACAAACCAGACTATGGCACACAATGACCTATACTTGATATACTATCATCCTGAAATAAATGTATTATTTGGTCGCGAACAATTTTAGGACTATATGATATATCACTCTCTATAATCACTACAAATAGTCCTAGGACTTCATCACTCAAGAACTCATTACAGAAAGATGAAATAGTGATGAACTGCCAGAATAAATATTTTATTCAAATATAATTCATATACAATTGCATCAAATGTACAACTGTCTACAGTAGAAATTGATTTTGGGACACATTTCCCAACACGTCTTGGGTTGAAGTCGG
Source organism: Areca catechu (assembly GCA_021397845.1). NCBI lineage: Eukaryota > Viridiplantae > Streptophyta > Magnoliopsida > Arecales > Arecaceae > Areca > Areca catechu. The sequence goes on along the minus strand of CM038051.1, from coordinate 177,315,804 downwards.
CAAGGCTTGCCAACTTCAGTTCAAAGCTTCAAAAAAAATATAGAATATGGGACTCTCTCCCCTATTTGTTTGAGCGGTAAAACCACCGATTTAGTTGGAGGGTCACTATGGAGGGTGGGAGAGGGTCGGAGGACCATTGAGGGTGGGTTGGATTGGCAAACGACTAGACTTGTCCATCGTTGAGCCGAGCCTATCTCCTTTGAATCCTCTATATAAATTTTTTCCCATATCGCTTTCCATCAAGCCCAACCCAGCTCTTCGCCCCCTTCTTCTTCATCTCCAACGATCATAGGGTCACCAAAGTCAAGCCTCTGCCATCCAAAACTTCTCTTTTCTCGTAAATCCCATCTCTACCTCGTTTATCCAAGAATTTTGAAGGATTTTGGATCCCCTTCACCACTAAAAATCGACATTGCCGACTGCTTCCTCGTCATTGCCTAAGCCTCCCTCCTTCCTTAATATTTTATTTTGTGATTTTGGGGGTACTGTCGTGGTGGCAGCAAGGGACAATGCCCCATTCTTTTCTTCATTCAGTTTTCTGCTAGTGGCCGGTTCATCGTCGCTATGCCAGGTTCACTGCCCCAACCCCCTTCGTATCCTGGCCATGTCTTGTTGAGCCATCCCCTTCCTTTTCTGGCCATCCTCATAGGGAGAGTCCTGCTAGACCAAATGGGAAGAAAGAAAACTAAAAGAGGAGAAAGAAAGAAAAAGAAAGGAGGGAAAAAAGGAGAGAGAGAGAGGAGAGAGGAAGAGAGAAGAGAAGAGAGAAGAGAGAGAAAGAGGAGAGAGGGGAAAGAGAGAGAAGAAGAGAAGAGAGGAGAGAAAGAGAGAGGAAGATGTAAGAGAGAAAGAGAGGAGAGAAGGAGAGAAAGAGAGAGGAAGATGTAAGAGAAAAGAGAGGAGAGAGAAGAGAGAGAAAGAGGATAGAGAGGGAGAGAAAAAAGGGGAAAAGAAAATAAATAATAAATAAATAAATCTGGACTGACCATTTTTAGGATTAGACGAGATCTAGATCTGATCGAGAGCCTCTTTTTATATTTCAGTTCATTTCTTTAAGTAGAAGATTAATTATATAATCAAATTATTTTGCTAGAGTCTTCATCTCCTTCGTTGATAGAGGAGCACCAAATTTAGGATTTAGATTGCAAAATATTGATAGAATTATTTTTGATAAGTTATCTTGACCTCTAGTATATTGCTAACCATGTTCTATCTTAAAGATTAAATATTAGTGCATTATATTTATGCTATGAGTTTTATGGAATGATGAACATGCATACCTAAAAATGAGTTATATTAAATTATATAAAAATATAATGATTATTGATGTTGATGCTCTCTGATCTGACTATGATCATATGAGTTAGGATCTAGACTTTTTTTGGACCTTCAATGAGGTGATCACTGCACATAACCGATGGACAGTATGTATAGTCAGGAGCTAGTATCTTTCTGAGCTTAGCCAGGAAGACGATCGCTAGTACATACTGAGAATGTATATTTTTTCATATGATATCAGAACTAGTATCCTCCTGAGCCTCTAATGGGATAATCACTAGTACATGATCGATGGATAGTGTGTGTAGTCAGGATCTAGTGTTTTTGAAGCTAGCCATGGGCCAATCATGATCATAGTCAGAGGAACTAACTGAGTGAAGGGAAGTAGATGGCTATCCATGGTTTTTTTGAAATATATTATATTCAAATATGCATAATTAAAATTTATGTTGATTGATTTACTATATTTGATTAGCTTATGTATATGGATTATATTAAATTATTTATTATATAAATTAGATGTTATGATAACTTACTAAGTCTATAAAGCTCATTTCATATTTTTTATATTTTGTTATAGATCCAGAAGGTCATTCGGGCATTGGGACTAGTCAGCGAGATGTTATTTTCTTAGTTTACATTTTATTTTGGATTCTTAGTTGAATTTCATTTTCTTGTTATTCTTGATGGAAAATTTTATTATTGAATGAAATGATTAGTAAATTTGCATTCTACTATGCCTGGTTATTTATTATAAAGCTAGGCCTTGTATATTTAATGTGATCAAATTCTAAGGAGATGCAGCTATTTGTCATATGCCTAGTTTGGACCTCTAATCGGGGCATAATAGATTTTGTGATATCAGAGCAACATTTAAAGACCTTATAGCTTAAAATAGCTAGTGAGAGTGGGGTAGAATTAGTCAGGATATGATTGGATGATTTAAAATTACTAGTAACTAAGTAAAATTAAATTTTCTTGAATCTAACTCTTCTTGGTAGAATAGGTAAAAATGGTTCAAATTCGATCCATGACAATGTTTAATATTGTAGAAAAATTCATGCTACAAATATGCATCGTACTCATCCAAATAATCATACCTCTTGAAGCCTTAGTGCCTCACGAACTCTAGACATCTCTCCAATAATGGTACTTCTTGGCTTAAGGGCAATGCTTCTCAAGTGGCTGGAATAGCTTAAGCTACTAGTATCTCCAGGGCAGCTTATAATCCATCACCAAATCAGGATGAGAGTCAAGCAGCTAGCCCTCCTCGTTAGCAGCATGATGCTAGGGGATTGGCAATTCTTATGGTCAAGTAGAAAACCTTATTCAAGCTCTAGCTGAACTTGTTCAGAAGATGAGATAGCAAGAAAATAAAGGTGGTCAATCTTCCAGGATGGATTGAAAGATTAATGAATTAAGAAGCTGGCACCACCTACTTTTGAAGGTTCCACCAAACCTACCAAGTCACTAAAATAACTAAAGAGATAGAAAAGACTTTGTTAGCATAGAATGCACTGACCATGAGACGGTTCGCTTTGATGCTTATTAATGCAAGGTAAAGCTTTTGAATGGTAGGAAGTTATCAAGAGACAACATGGTATTGATAGGCCAATCACTTGGGATACTTTCCATCAAGAATTCATGGATATGTACTTTTCTGAGAGCCTTAGGTTTGAAAAAGAAAGTGAATTTATATGGCTGATTCAGGGAAGTATGACTGTGACCTAATATGAGGCCAAGTTTATTGAATATCTGTTTTGCTTTTGATCTAGTGGCTATGGATGGTATCGAAGCTCAGATATTGAAAAAGGGATGAGATCCAGGATCTATGCTAGGATAAGGCTAATACAATTGGTCTCGTATTAAGATGTGGTTAACAAAGCAAAAATTGTAGAGCAAGAGGTTAACAACATGCAGCAGGATATGGAGCGATAGCAGAAAAAAAGGTTTAGGTATGGGCATCAGGGTGGCCAATTTTCTGGCAATCAATCAAAACAATGTGAAGCACCTAGAAAGAGTAGCGGACCTAAGTAGAAGAATGATCTCATTGTAATAGGTGTCAAGCTTTCCACTTGGAACAGGATTGTCGTTAATTCTTTAGAACATGTTTTAATTATGACCAGCAGGGCACAAGGCTATGAATTGCCCACTTTGCCATAAATCTGGTTATCAGCATCCCTTCCCAAATGTACCTAAACCACCCACTCAGGTTACTCAAAATGCACCAGCTCCCTTTCAAGGCCAACTCGTAGGGCAGGGATATGGAGGAGGTGAAAAGTAGAAGACCTAAGCTCGTGTCTATGCCATGACTTAGCAAGATGCTCAGACATCGAATGCTATAGTGACAGGTATTCCAAAACTATCCTTAGTTTGCTTAATTCATATGTTAGAGGCATTCTCAATAATTTTAGAACTTCAATTTTGATAGGGATTGTTAAAGTAGCATCTGCATATGCTTTTTTTTAGTTGACTCCAGGATGATACATTCTTTTATTTCATCTAGATTTGCTAGGAAGGTTAATATTGTACTTGTAATACTAAATTATAAAATTTATGTTTCTACCCTAAATGGGAGTGTCATTATGGTGGATATGATTTGTCCATCTTGTACGCAAAGCATCGGAGGTCATGATCTCGTATCTGATCTGATAGTTCTAAAGATGAGAAATTTTGATATTAGCCTAGGAATAGATTGGCTTGCTTCTTATCATACCATAGTGGACTATTTGAAAGAAAGTAACCTTCTAGATTCTTGAATAGGAAACTTTTAGTTTTACTGGCAATAGAGTGAATGTCTCTACCAGCATTATTTTTGCTATGCAAGCCTGTAGAATGTTAAGAAAAGGTTGTATGGGTTTCTTAGCTAGTAGTGTCTTAGATTCTCAGTAGGAAAGGAGAAGTTGGAGAGTATTCTAGTAGAGAAGAAATTTCTTGATGTATTCCTGGAAGAATTGCCAAGATTACCTATTGATAGAGAGATAGAATTTGCTGTTGACTCATACCTGGTACAAAATCTGTCTCCAAAGCTCCCTATCGAATGGCTCTAGTTGAATTAAAGGAGCTTAAGAAGCAATTCTAGGAATTACTTGATAAGGATTTTATCAGGTCCAGTATTTCTCTTGGGGATGCTCCAGTACTCTTTGTCAAGAAGAATAATGGAAGCCTAAGATTATATATTGACTATATAGAATTAAATAAGTTGATAATTTGAAATAAGTATCCTCTTTCTAGAATTGATGATCTTTTTGATCAGCTTCAGGGTGCTCGAGTATTTTCAACAATTGATTTATAGTTCGGATATCATCAAATAAAAATCAAAACTGATGACATTCCCAAAGAAGTCTTTCAAACTAGATATGGGCACTATAAATTTCTAGTTATGCCTTTTGGATTAACAAATGCTATCATAGCTTTTATGGATATGATGATCAGAGTATTTAGGTCTTACTTAGATTAGTGTATAGTTGTATTCATAGATAACATTTCTAATATATCCTAGAATCCAAAAGAATATGAAGAGAATTTGAGAATTGTTTTATAATTACTGGGGGAATAAAGATTATTTACAAATTGAAGAAATATCAGTTTTGGCTTAAGAGCATCTCCTTCCTTGGATACATAATTTTTAAAGAAGGTATATCTGTTGATTCAATGAAGTAGAAGCAATTATAGATTGGGGGTCGACCAACTAATGTGACAGAGGTTTGTAGCTTCATTAGATTAGCTAGATATAATCAAAGATTTGTGGAAGGATTCTCTCGCATTGCAGTACTTCGACTCAATTGACTCATAAAGAAATAAAATTTGAATGGATTGAGAAATGCAAATGGAGCTTCTAAGAGTTAAAGAGGTATTTGGTAATGGCTCCTATTCTTATCCTACCATCAGGAAATAGAGGTTTTATTATTTTTAGTGATGCCTTTAGAAATGAGTTGGGATGTGTCCTTATGCAAAATGAAAAGATAGCGACATACGCCTCCAGATAGCTTAAACCCCATGAGCAAAATTACCCTACCCATGATCTAGAGCTGGCTAGAATAGTGTTTGCCCTGAAGATTTGGAGATATTATTTATATGAAGTACCTTGTGAGATTTTTACAGATTATAAGAGACTTAAGTATTTATTTTCTTAGAAGAAGCTAAACTTTAGGCAAAGAAGATGGTTGGAGCTCATTAAAAATTATAATCTAATAATTAATTCCATCTAAGAAAAGCAAACGTGGTGATTAATACTTTAAGTAGGAAGTCCAGGGGTGATATTGTTGAAAAAAGTATCCTAAAACCAATCATTTAGGTTATAAACAATTGAGCTATCTTGTAAATATATATGAATTATTAATAAAATAAATAATATTTTTGGTAGCTCAACATTATTTATCATCTTCCTGTGAACTCTAATGTATTGAAGTCCTTAGAACTACATTGATTCAATAAAGGAGGATTTATCGAGTGGTTCTTAAATCGATTTGCGATCAAATGATATGTTGTTATCTAGGATAATAATGTTTATCAAGAATAGATCATTATACGCCATATAGGTTGGTTGTCCTCTTAACCAAGGAGTGTGGAGATACTGGTATAGCATGCAGTGAATGTAAGAGTACATCACACTGAATAGTAACCAATTATGTAGAGTACTCTACTGTCAAGAGTATTTAGCTGAAAGGGTATGGGTATAAATGTCCCTTTGACCTGAGACTGTCACGGTGACCTAGCAAGCAACCCACTATACTTTGGTGCCAGACTACCTGAATTTCTAATCCAATGATAAAAATTTCTAGGTGTAGTCAAGTACTTGTTAAGGCAGTATTGAGTCTAAAAGGGATTGACCATTCCAAGTTGCTGGAGTAAATGCTTGCAATGCTTTAATTTAATAAAACTTAGGATTGAGTAATCCTGGTGAAGAGTCACAAGATTTAGCATGTTGAGGAGGGCTGGAAGTGGGCCAGGCCAGACTGGGCCACCCCTATGTAAGCCGGCCCAAAAAAAAATTTGGGCTTCGGGCCAGGCTTAGGTCCAAATTCTTTTTAAACCTCAGGCCCGAGCCCTGCCCGAGCCAGATCAGGCCGGCTCGAATGCAAGCCCATCAACAAAAAAAAGGTTCACCGATTAGCGACTACTCGACTAGCTGGAAGAGGTAGATCGGAGCTGGGGAAGGAGAGCCGCGAGGTCGCGCAGGGGGTAGTGGGCGTCAAGTGGGGCACCGGGGTTGGGGGAGCCAGATCGGAGTGGAGACAGGCCGCGGGGTCGCATGGGGGGCAGAGTCATCAGGTGCGGGCGTCGGGGCTAGAGGAGGCAGCCTAGAGATGAAGAGGGGCCGCGGGGTCACACTGGGGGCCGAGGGTGTGGGGGGGAGGGCGACCTTTGGGGCCATCGGGTGGGGTGGCTTGGAAACAAAGAGGGAGCATCGGGTGCAAGGGGACATCACCGCATCGATCGATGGGTGCGAGAAGCATCGACCGTCGGGGGATGACCGGGGAGGGAGATGGAAACAAGAGAGAGAGAGACTGAAGAGAGAACGAAGAGAGAGGGAGACAAGAGATTGGAGAAAGAAAAAGCCAGGGGCCCAAATTGGATCGGGCTTACTCGGGCCAGGTTTGAGCCACGCCGAAGGGGTGCCCGAACTTGGCCCGAAAATTGAATGGGCACTATTTTAAGGCTCGAAGCCCGGTCCAATTTGCTTAAAATCTAGCCTGAAGCCCAACCCAATTTCGGGCCAGCCTGAAGCCCATCAGGTCGGTCCGGCCTAGTTCCAGCCTTAATGTTGAGGCATATTTGAATGTGCTTATTCGAAGTTGGTAGTAGACTCCGAATTCATCTTGACATTAGATCAAAAGGATGAATTATAAGGTAACTATAGCTTGGGTTCTTGAATATTGCTTTATTATTATTCGACCTATTTGGATGCCGGGCATCATTGCTAGATAGTTACATTAATTAGTTCAAAAAATCATTTCTAGGCTACCGATTTAGGGTTCGAACTTACAAGGTTACACACAGTAGAAGTTTTTGATTGATCATGATGGTTGATCGATGATTAAGAATCATCTAGTGACAAAATTATTAATATGATCAATAATTTATCCTATACAATAGTTATAAATAAGTAATTAATTAATTATTTATTAATATTAGAAGGATTAATTAGTAATTAGATTACTAATTTGGTAAATTTATTGAGTGAAAATATTTGGTCAAATCTAATTGAATTTGGTTCAATTAGATTTCACTTGATTATGTCATTCGATGACCCAATCACTAAAAATTTTAATCTTAATTTAATTTAAATTTAGACTTAATTAATTCTTGTTGACTCCATTATTGATTTTGATGATAAACAAAATACTTAAGTATAAGTTGAGTACTAACTATGTCTTTAAAGTATGTTTTATAGAAAAAGGTATTCACCAATTCTACAAGTTTTGTTTGCTTGTCAAAGAATGAAGAAGTTTCTTCCATGATTGAAAGACCAGCTTTAATGGACTTAAAAACTTGAAGATTGCTTGAAATGACTTAAATAGTTTAGCACAACTTAATTTCAGCAGAGGTTCAATGGTTTTGAAGAAATCTCAGTCAAGTGTCGACTCACAACTTAAGTATCGACTCATGATAGTGGAAGTGTCGACTCAAGCCGGCATGCAAAAAGTATTTCAGATGGTATGGCTGAAGTGTCGACTCATGCTAGTCAAGTATCGACTCAAAGTATCGACTTAAGGATCAGCTCATCACCTGAGAATTTTTGGATATAGAACTTGTTGAAATTGAAGACTTGCCTGAAGTGTCGACTCATGGTTGTTAAGTGTCGACTCAAGTATCGACTTACCTGAGAATTCTAGAGAACTTCATTGAAAAATTTAAACTTGGTTCTACTCATGGAATGCAAGTGTCGACCCTAAGTATCGACTCACAAGGTTTAAGTGTCGACAGTTGGAGTTCTGGAAACAGTAACGGTTCAAATGCAGAACTCGGCCCTCTTACCTTCCAATGGCTAGTTTTTCGTATCTAATGGCTATAAACTGGTTTTAAGGCCTTGGGATTGTATTTAAGTATTTGAAATCAAATCAAAACAAAAGAGGAAGAAGAGAAACAAAAGAAAAGCAAGAAAATAAGAGAAAAAGCAAGTGCATTCACTTCCATTCATTGTGATCAACAACCATCAAGCAAAAAGAAGTCTCCAAGTATTCAAAGCCTTCAAGAATCATTCAAGCTCAACTTTTGATCATTGATTGAGGCTTCATCAAGCTCAAGACAAGCAACTCCACCAAGCTTCAAAGAGAAATCTGCTTTACCTTAGAAAGCTTTCATTGTTGCTTTACTTTAAATCTTAACTCTTATTGTAAAGGTTATTGGTTAGCCTTGAAAACCAAGAAGGTTATTGGTGAGCCTTGAAAATCAATTAGGTTCTTGGTTAGCCCACAAAACCAAGGAAGGTTGTTGGTGAGCCTTAAAATCAATTAGGTTATTGGTTAACCCATAAAACCAAAGGAGATTTTGACTTGTGAGCCTTATGAAAACAAGTTGGGTTTTAATTAGTGAGCCCGAAAAACTAATCGGCTGTAATCGGTTGAGTTATAATGAATTCCCAAGAGGATTTTAGAGAGTGGATGTGGGTTCATTGGAAAGGACCGAACCACTATACCTTGATTGTATTTGTGGATTGATTGTCTCTCTCTTGCTCTTTTATTTATTGCATTTACATTTTTGCTGCATACTCATTAAAAGCATTCTAATTCATCTCATACTAGCACTCAAATTATTTATTGCATTTGGTACATATTCTTACAAGTAAATATTTTATTTTTAGAAATCCAATTCATCCCCCTCTTGGGTTGCTTACTGGGCAACAATTCTTTAATTAATTAAGTCTAATTAGAGCTTAATTATGTTGGGTTTAACCTATTTGAATTGGTCAAGCCAAATTAAATTGAAATTAGAATTAAGTTTGACCAAATCAAATCTAGGAACCTATTTTTTTCCTTGCACCACTTTGTTCTCCATGCAAAAATAATTTTTTGTGTAAAGAACCTCAATGCCAAAATATGAGTAACACCCTCCCTATTATCCATTTTGACTAGGATTAAGTCAAAATAATTCTTAAAAGGAGTTTTAATATTATTTTGCATTTGGTTTGACCGAATCAAAACTGAATAATGTGCCCCCTTGTTCTTCACTAATTTTTGATTTTTTTGATATATTTTTCTTAATGAAAAATATGTTTTGATGCCTTCTCTCGGTTCCTTTTGGGTTAGGATAGGTTTAGATAAATTTTAGAATTTATTTGAATTTAAATAAGATGGATTTTGAATAAGTCAAACTTATAGTCCAAATAGAACTTTTAAACCTATCCTAATATCTTATCCTAATCCTGATACCACTATTTTTATTTATTTTTTCTTGATTTGCATGAATATACAAGAAGGATTTTTATGGGTTTTCAAATGAGAAATACCATAAAAAATTGGGGGTGGGGTGTGAAAACTAGTTAAACATGGAAGTTCCTTCTTGGAGCTAGGGAGAAGAGAAAAAAAGGAAAAAAAAAAAATAGAAAAAAATTGGGTTTGGATTTCTTTTTCTTTCTCAACTTGATCCTCCTCATCCTCCATCTTCTCATCTTCTTGGAGGACTCAAAATAAATTCAAAGGAAGGTTTTTAGATCAGCCATTCATAGCCTTCACACGAACTCTAGGAAAGATGATTTCTCGAGGTTTCGTGAAGACTTTTATAGAGGTTGGACATCCTATACAGCTACGAGGTGATGTCTAGATATTCTACCATACTCCATCAGCAGCAGTGTTCATCGGTCCGTGATGAGGTATGGGATTCAATCATATTTATGGTTTCATATTTGATCTATAGTAAGCATCGATCTAATCGATGTATGCTGATTTATTTTTAGCATCTATACTCTTTTCATATCCTGTCATGATCCTATAGAGTAGGTTTTTAGAATTATTATGATGTATGATTTAGAGATTAAATTAATTTTAATCTTATTTGATTCCACTGATTTTTTTAAAAAAATCCTATGCATGAAGCCTTGCCCTAGTTTTTGATAGATATAGCAACTTTAATTACTTCACAAAAGAACAAGATTTTGAAAAGCTCAATATCGAGGTATGGTTGCAAAATTCTGAAATCTGGCTCTCTCCTCTTAGTATACAATCTACCTTGATTAATAGAATTGAAGCATCCTAAAAAATGATCTAGAATTATAAAGAGTTAAAGACAAGGTACAATCTGGGATGATAATAAAGTTTAGAATTCATGACAATGGATCATTGAAATTTAGAAATAGATTATGCATTCCAAATAATATAAATTTGAAGAAAGAAATCTTGGAGAAGGCCCATAATTCTACTTACATCGTGCATCCTGGAAGTATAAAAATGTATAGGGACCTTTAGAAAAACTTCTGGTGGCGTGGTATGAAAAGGGAGGTAGTTTTGTATGTTACTCAGTGCTTAACTTGTTAGCAAGTGAAAGCTGAGCACCAAAGGCTTGCAGGACCACTACAGTCCCTTACTATTCTAATATAGAAGTGGGAGCATATTGCAATGGACTTTGTTTCAAAATTGCTAAGGACTCTCAGAGAATTTGATGCTATATGGGTGATTATGGACCGATTGACTAAGTCAGCACATTTCTTGCCTATTAAAGTTAGTTTTTCTTTGGAGAGGTTAGCTAAGTTGTATATAGATAAAATTGTTAGACTTCATGGTATTCCAATATCTATTATATCTGATAGAGATACGAGGTTTGTCTTATAATTTTGAAAAAAATTGTATCAAGCCATGAAGATCAAGTTAAAATTCAGTATAGCTTTTCATCCCCGATAGATAGATAGTTATAGAGAACTATTCAAATATTGGAAGATATGTTGAGAATATATATATTAGACCTTAAGAGATCTTGGGATGAATATTTACTACGATGGAGTTTGCATATAAAAATAGTTACCAAGCTTTTATCCAGATGGCTCCCTCTATATGGGAAAAGGTGTAGACTCCTGTCTGTTAAGATGATTTGGTAAAAGGAGACTTTTGAGACTAGAAATTATTCAGCAAACTGTGGAGAAAATTTAGCTTATCAAAAAATAGCTTCTTTCAGCTCAGAGTTGACAAAAGAGCTATATGGATAATAGGAGAAGAGAATTGGAATTTCAAGTAGAAAATCATGTATTTCTAAAAGTATCCCCTATTAAGAGAGTGATGAGATTCGAGGTACAAGGTAAGCTAAGCTCCCGGTATGTGAGTTCTTTTAGAATTTTAGAGAAGGTTGGAGTAATAGCTTACCGTCTTGCCTTACCACCTTCTCTTGCTGGAGTTCATAATATATTTTATGTCTTCATGTTAAGAAAGTATATACCAGATCCTAATCATATGGTCGAGTTTGGACTACTTCAGCTCAGAGAAGATTTATCCTATAAGGAGTGACCAGTGAGAGTTGTGGATAGGAAGGAGCAAGTCTTGAGGTGATGTATTATTTCTTATGTTAAAGTATAGTAGAGCAACCATTCAGAGCGAGAAGCCATCGAGAACTTGAAGAGTCTATACAAGCCAAGTATCCTCAACTATTTCATGAACTAGGTATATTTATTCGAGGCCAAAATTTTATTTTAGGAGGGGAGAATATAAAGCCTGGCCCATCTGGGGTCGTCTTGGGTTCAAAGCTTCAAAAAATAAAAAATCTAGAACAAGGGACTCTATCCCTTATTTGTTTGAGTAGTAAAACTGCCGATTTGGTCAGAGGGTCATTGTGGTAAGGTGGGAGAGGGTCGGAGGAACATCGAGGGTGAGTTGGACTAGTGAACAGTCAGACTTATCCACCGTTGAGCTTAGCCTATCTCCTTTGAACCCTCTTTATAAATTTTCTCCACATTGCCTTCCATCGAGCCCAACCCAACTCTCTGCCACTTTCTTCTTCATCTCTGACGATTGTAGGGTCACCGAAGTCAAACCTCCGCCATCCAGGACTTCTCTCTTTCTCCCAAACCCCTCTCTGCCTCTTTGATCTGAGAGTTTTGAAGGATTTTGGACCTGTTTCACAGTTGAAAATTGGCATCCCGGCTACTTCCTCACTGTCATCAATAAGCCTTCCTCCTTTCTCGGTGTTTTATTTTATGGTTTTTGAATGCTGCCGTAATGGTAGCAAGGGGCAATGCCCTGTTCTTTTCTTTGTTTGGTTTTCTTGTTGGTAGTTGAACCACTGTTGGTTATGTCAAGTTCACCACTTTGACCCCCTCCGCATCCCGGTCATGTCTCATCAAGCCGCTTTTTCCTTTTCCTGGCCTCCCTCACAGGGAGGGTCCTATTCAACCAAATGGGAAGAAGGAAAACAAAAAGAGAAGAAAGAAAGAAAAAGAAAGGAATAAAAAGGAAAGATAGAGAAGAGAGAAAAAGAGAGAAGAGAGAGGAGAGAGAAGAGGGAAGAGAGAGGAGAGGAGAGGAAGAGGAAAGAGAGATGAGAGAGCAGAAGAGAGAAGAGAAGAGAAAGAGAGGGGAGAGAGAAGAGGGAGGAAAGAGGCGAGAGAGGAAGAGAGAAGAGAAGAGAGAGGAGAGAGAGGAGAGAGAGGAGAGAGGAAGAGGGAAGAGAAGAGTGAGGAGAGAGAAGAGAGAGAAAGAGGAGAGAGAGGGAGAGGAAAGAGAAGAGAGACAAAGGGGAAAAGAAAAAATAATTAATTAAATATAGACTAACCTTTTTAGGATTAGGTTGAGATCTCGACCTGACCGAGAGCCTCTTTCCGTATTTTAGTTCATTTTTCTTGAGTAGAAGATTAATTATATAATTAAATTATTTTGTCAGACTCTTCATCTCCTTCATTGGTAGAGGAATACCGGATTTATGATTCAGATTTGTGAAATATTGATAGAATTATTTTTGATAAGTTATCTTGACCTCTAGTATACCATACCATGCATGTTCTGTCTTAAATATTAAATTATTAATGCATTATATTTATATTATGAGTTTTATGGAATGATAAACATGCATACTTGAAAATGAATTGATTGAATTGCATAAAAATATGATGATTATTGATGTTGATGCTCTCTGATCCAACTATGATCACACGAGTTAGAATCTAGACTCCTTTTGAACCTTGAGTGGGACGATCACTGGCACATGATGATGGATAGTATGTATAGTTAGGAGCTAGTATCTTTCTGGGCCAAGTTAGATTAGACAATCACTGGCACATATTGAGGATGCATGTTTTCTCATGTGATGTCAGAGCTAGTATCCTTCTAGGCCTATAGTGGAATGATTGCTAGTATGTGACTGATGGATGGTATGTGAAGTCAGGATCTATCTCTTTTGAGACTAGCCATGGGTTAATCATGGCCATGGTCAGAGGAACTAGGTAAGTTAAGGGAAAGTGGATGGCCATTTGTGGTTATTTTTTTGAAATGTATTGTATTATGTTGACATTACCGATGTAAAAACAAAAAAAAGGTAACTCTTCTCTCCCCCCTCCCCTGCACGCAATGTGTGCGATCCGCGTGCATGTTGCATGCGGGTTTGCATGTTCCATGCATTTTTTTCTTTTTTAAACCATTTTATTTATCTATTTATTTTTTAACAATTTTTCCTTTAATTATTTAATTAATTTTGTACTTAATTTTGTAATGGCTATAACAGCTAGTTTGAGGGTATTTTGAGATTTTCTTATGGGATTTTGAGCTTATAAATAGGCCTCTACCCAAGCCCTTCAAGGCATCCAAAAAAAATCCCAAGCTCTCCCTTTCTTCTATTTTTCTATCTTAAAAATTTTTTAAATCCTTTTTCTTCTATCTTTTCCCGCTTTGAATTTTTTTGGATTGAAGATGGGCTGATCGGTGTCCGTTTGAGATCATGCCATCGACAAGCATTAAAGTTTTTGGCTTCCAGGTTGTATTTTAGCGGAGAGCGTGTGGCCTATCAGTGTTCGCACGAGAACGAAGCCAAATCTGCTTTAGGACAGTGGATCTATCTGCCTCTTAGGCTAGACTTCCTAACTTTATTTCATTATATTGAAATTATTTTGTTACTCACCAAATTTGTTCTGCCACACACACCACAAAAATTATTTTTAAATATTATATATATATATATATATATTTCATGCATCATGACTAACAGTCTAAAGGGGATTTGCATAACATTTCTACTTAATAATCCTATTTTAATCTATCATGAACATTTCCATCTCTCTTCATTATATAATATAATAAAGTAAAAATAATTTGTATATGAATCCTTTTCTGTACTATATACCATGGCCCCTCTTTGTAAAATGAGCTTTACATAGCTAAAGTTGGATTTTTGTAATTTGAAAGTTGCAAAATGATTAACTACTCCTAGAACAGTAAATTGTCAGTCAAAAATGAGCTATACCAACATGATGATAGCACCATATTTGCTGATATGTCATCTTTTTTTTTATTAGATGCTAATATAACTGTAGTGATTGATAGGTACGTGAATAGAGAAACTTTTAGTACCTTGCTTATTTATTCTTAACAAATGTCATAGTCTTCTTGTAAGATGTCATAATATTTTCCAGCATATAACTTAGGTTTTGCTATGTATATGTCTCCTTTTTATGTACATGTCTCCTTTTTGATGTCCTTTCATCATAACAAATGACTGGATGATCTGAAATATATTTGTCTTCTACTATTTTATCCAGCAAACTTTTGGTATTATAGTTCGCTTTAGTCCATTCATTTAAGGTTATACATCACCTTTTAAAAAATAAATAAATAAAATAAACTCATGTTGAACATGTAATCTTTGATGACTTCAATATATTGATCATTGCAAAATCAAGTCATCATGCAGTGAAAATCAAAAAGATATATTGGCTCCATAGAGAGGTCTTGAAAAAAAAGGCTTGAAGCTTAGAGACGTCAACAACCATTTAATTTAGACTTCATTGCAGGCCAAACATTATCTAGTTGAGGTTTAGTTTTCATGTACATGTGGAGATGTTGAAAGGTGGGGTAGAGGAGACTTAGATGGAGCCAAAAGAAAAAAAAATCTATTTGTGACAACTTCTCTGATAGAATTTGTCGGAGTTGAATCCAATGTAGGATCGGGCATTTTATATGTGCTTGTTTATTTTTTTAATCAATGGAAATTTGATGGTTCCATCAACATCCCAAAATAGTAGTTCCACTTTTATATATAGACAAAATTCAGGAAGGCATTGTCCACCTATCTCGCAAATATAAAATAAAATAAAATAAAGGCATCTTTAAAAAGCAAGGCGAGTCTCATGAATGTGAACCTGTAAAAAAAAAAAAATGACAACTTTCTTTGTAGGGTGCGGGTACTCATCTTATCATTCATATAGGTCAATTATCCCATAAGATAAGGTTAGCACCAATACACAGATTAAGCATGGTCGCATGAGCAGAAACCCTAGTAACTATTTCAAACATAAATCTATCTTTTATTTTCATGAAACTCCGAAACTTTGATAATTTACTTGTAATCTCCTCATTGAATATTGATAATTATTATGAAATAGAACTGCATGAGAAATTTTTGATTGAAACTAAATTTTTAATAGGCCAACTCAAACTAGGTCACTAGAATTTAGGCCAAGTCAAAGCTAAATGTTCCAGACCCTTGCTATTGTTACTATAACCACATTGAAATCCTCTCTCTCTTTGGGTGTGCGTGCATGGGCACGCATGCATGCACATGCACATCCATGTGTAGGTTTTAGCATTTTGGAATTTGTAGCTTATTGCAATTGCTTTGTTGTAACATTTTTCTTGAAAGACAGCCTTTTTAATAAAGTTAAATAGTGATTTCTCCTTTGGACTAAGATTTTTTTTTTCTGTGCAGAGCCTCATAATCTTATGGATGAATCAATGTTTTCACAAATTTTGTCTTCTTTTATCTGTACTTGTTTATCATTATTCATGACCTTAACTTTCTTATCTTAATTGTTAACTTGGTGTGCATTTGAGATTATATTTTATGCTCTTATTGTATTGTCTTATAATATCATATATAAATCCCTTTGCTTTTTCTAATTCTCAAGCTTTGAATCAAATCTTTGGAGTTTTATTATGGCTTAATTACTTTTATTAAGAATTATCATATTGATGTGACATCTCAGCAAATGCACATCTACAAATAGTTATGTTAGGAACCACTTCACATCTACATTGTAACACCAAATGTTAGAATTATTTGCACATGATAGGTACAAAGTGTTGGATAAATTTCTCATTACATATTTGTGTGGATAAGTAATATTTAGAAGTGGGGGGCATTATATAAATGAAGAATAACTTGTAATCACTTGTAGAGATAATAAGCTATATGATAGCTAGAGAACAATAAGTTGGCATTAGACATGCTCTTTAGACTAATTTATGGTTGATGTAAATCTGAATCAGGGGAGAACCCATTATCAAAGAGCATAAAATTATAGCAAAATTATAGTGCATTCATCTTCTTTAAAAATACAAGGAATTTATATTGTCCAACATATTATTGAATAGATCTTTTGACCAAAGGCCTTTCAAAGGCTATGGTATCTTAGACATCGAGGGGGATGGGCTTAAGCCCATATATCAGTCACCAGAGTGGACTCCTTCCGTCATGGCAATCCCATGGTTAAGGTTCAAAGAAAAATGATCTCTGAGATGATATCTGGGAGCACCATTTTTAGGAGTCTGTCTCCATCCCATCTCTATAGTATGGTGCTCTATTATGACGGTTAGGTTGAGCATAGCTCTTAATAGATCTAAGGCTGTGAGTTCAGCGAGGTATAATTTTATTACACGTATCCTTGGAGGATCTACCTTAGTAAGAGTAGTCGTGAGGCCGTGACTATGGGACCAAGATAAATTCTTAGTAACTCTCATGAAAATCAAGGCAAGCGCATGGCCTAGATACACTATCCCGTATTATGATCAGCTAATCTTCATACTGTGTGTATTTTATACTAAATGCAAGTTCAAATATAGAAAGTATTTGCATCAAGCACAGTAAAAGTTTAAAAACTGTATACTGAGTTTAATAATATTAAACTTTTATATTTTTTTATTTTATTTTTGAGGGGGATTGTTGACATTACCGACGTAAAAAAAAAAGGTAACTCCTCTCTCCCCCTCCCTCGCACGTAACACTGTGATCCACGTGCACACTGCATGCATGTCTGCACATTCTGTGCATTTTTTCCTTTTTTAAACCATTTTATTTATTATTTATTTTTTAACCATTTTCTCCTTTAATTATTTAATTAATTTTGTACTTAATTTTATAATGGCTTTAATAGCTAATTTAAGGATATTTTAGGGTTTTTTTTGGGATTTTGAGCCTATAATAGCTCTCTATCCCAGTCATTCAAGACATCCAAAAATAATTCTAAGCTCTCCCTCTCTTCTATTTTTCTATCCTAAAAATTTTCAAAAAATTTTTTCTCTTATGTTTTCACACTTTGAAATTTTTTAGGCTAAAGATGGGCTAATCGACATCCGTTCGAGATCGTGCCATCGATGGGCATCGAAATTTTTAGCTTCCGAGTTATACCTTGGAGGAGAGCATGTGACCCATCAGTCTTCGCATGAGAAGGAGGCCAAATCTTTTTTAGGGCGGTAGATATATCCGCTTCTCAGGCCAAACATCCTAACTTATTCCATTATATTGAAGTTATTTTGTTACTCACCAAATTTATTCTACCACACACACCATAAAAATAATTTTTAAATATTTTAATTATATAAAAAATATATATTTTCATGCATCATGACTAATATATTCAAATATGCATAATTAAAAATTTGTGTTGATTGATTTACTATGTCTGATTGGTTTATGTATATGGATAATGATTAAATTATTTATTGCATAGATGAGGTTATGATAACTTACTAAGCCTGTAAAGCTTATTACATGTTTTTTATATTTTTGTTATAGATCCAGAAGGTTATTTGGACATTGAGACCAATCAGTGAGAAGCTTAGGATTTAGATGTTATTTTCTTAATTTATATTTTATTTTGAGTTTTTAGTTGAATTTTATTTTCTTATCAGTCTTGATGAAAAATTCTGTTATTAAATGAAATGATTAGTGAATTTGCATTCTACCACTATCTGGTTATTTATTATAAATGGAGGCCTTGCATGTCTAGTAAATTAAATTCTAAGAAGATGTGACCATCTATCATATGCCTTATTTGAGTCTCAAGTCGGGGTATGATAACTTTTTTTAAACTAAGTATGCTTTATTGCACAGACAAAAACTACCTGAAACATGATAGGAACAGGATGATGTGAGAGAGAAATTTGAGAGTGCAATTGGGGTGCAAACTCTGAACAATTGAAGTCTGAATTTGACTGTGTAGAGTAGGAACATCAATTCAATTTCAGTAGTCTTACTGGAAGTCGCCCTCAGCATGCTTGCTTCCGGATAGGACATTCCTCCTAATTGACAGCAGAGTGCCAGAGGAGTTGCATTGCCACTACAAACTTAAATTGGATTTTGATGTGTTCTTGGGTAGTCATTTCTAGAAGAGAGTGTTTCTATGCATAATATATTTTTTATTCAAAAAAATATATTTTTAGCCAATAACTATCAGTTAAGTTGGTATTGATCATGTTGCCGTCCGGATCATCATGGCCCGTAGCTGCTGATGGCGTCGGGTGTATCGCGTCCGTCCGCCTGGGAACGCCTACGGTGCCTCAGGACATGCAAGGAAGCAATGTCAGGGACTCGGGCCGGGAATTCCAGCGGGGGCACTCCGACGGTCAAGTCAGTGACGATCTAGGGGAACAGATTCTCCTGGTCGAGCTCCTCTGGATGAGCTCCATGCTAGGAGGAGTGAATATAGTGTGGGTGGAAAATGAGGACGAGCTAGGAATGGTGTTGGCCGAGGTGGTCTTGCCCTCCTCTCTGGCCTTCTTTCCTTGTGTCGCTCTGGTTCCTCTCTTTTTTGTGGTGGTTGTATTATTCTTGCCTGGAATTGAGAAATGAGTGTTACCTCCCTTTTTGCTTACACTGGCTGGGTCCTCTTTTGCGGCTTGCCTTGGGGTTCTCTCATGTTGGCAGATGGGTATGACGTGATGTCGTGCCGTGAATGATACGCCTTCTTTATTAGGTATCTGGGAAAGCTTCCACGAGCCTCTGACATTCCTTCGATTTGCCCTTCCTGGAAGTACGGCAGGGCCTCGATTGTCGCACCGCCGCTCTTGGGAATCGCGCTCCTTGGTATCTTTTTCCCGGTCGTACAGCAAGCCGGTAGGGGGCATAGTACCTTGATGTGAGCTTTCCTTCTTCCTGGTATGAATGGCGGCTGAGGGCATTAATGGTGACGTGGTGGGTGTTGTCGCACGGTCCTCGGGGGGCCCGCCACCGTCTTCGGATGGGAGGTGCTGTTTTCTTGGTGGTTGACATCTTGATTTGCGTTGGGGTCGAGCTGGAAAGATGGGACCTACTTGCAGGGGACCCGCCTTGCAGCGGCTCGGCTGTGCGGAAAGGGGCCGAGCTCGGTACCAGGCCAAAGGGGCCTAGCCTTGACCGAGCTTGGGCTGGCTGAGGTGGATGAGGCGCGCCTAGGCCGAGGGACCTGGCCTTGAGGGGGCTCCTCGTGGTGGAGGAGGCTTGAGCTCGACTCCGGACCACGGGACCCGAGCTCGGGCTCGAGAGGTCTACCTCTGGTAGGGTTTGAGCTCGGCTCCGACCTAGGCATCCCGACCTGGCGGGTACCGACCTGGCGGGGGACGGAGCCCGGCTTTGACGGGTGGCCCCGTTGGCATCGGGGAGCTCAGCCTGGCGAAGGGGCCTATGGCGGTAATCTGGCATGGTGTCCAATGGGGGCTCCACGTCAGCGATCCGGCCACATCATTTGCCCCCCACTCCCGAGGCCCGTTGTCGTGTTGCGCTCGGCGCGAAGGGAGTAATTGTGGTGCTGGCATGGAAAGGTTGGAAATCTAGTGCAATAATGATCGATATCGGTGGTGTCTCGCCCGGCGGGCCTTTGAGCCTGTGCAGGGGTGCCGCGTGGCCACGTCTTGGGAGCAGTTATGACAGGCATGGAAGCTGAAGCGGCTGCGGTTAGATGGGGGCGCTGGCTCCGTTGATCGGTGACACGTGGCATGACTTTTGGAGAAACCGTAACGGTACGGTCGGATGCAGGTTGTCTCGAAGGGATGTGTAAGCCCTTTCGGAACATACCTCTTTCAAATTCTTCATGCCCAGGGTCGCACGGAAGCCCCCCTCTTCTTCTTCTCTGGCCACCAGCGTCTTCGT
Organism: Areca catechu; assembly: GCA_021397845.1. Lineage (NCBI taxonomy): Eukaryota > Viridiplantae > Streptophyta > Magnoliopsida > Arecales > Arecaceae > Areca > Areca catechu. Next base: position 177,295,272 of record CM038051.1, on the reverse strand, counting down.
TGAGTTCCAGCAGGTTAGCTCTTCCCTCTTGCTTGTTAGAAGTCGCCGTAGGTCTTCTTCCGTTCGCCTCCTCTTTGTCATTATTTAGGAGTTGCCCCTTTCTCTTCCATGGACCGCTTCGGGCCTAACTTCCGTTCCTCTTGCCAGGCTAAGGCTGGACCTTCCCGATCGAAGACTCCTTCCTCTTCCGATGAGGAGATGGAGGCGGCGAGGTGCGAGTTCAGTAGAAGGCCTTTCCATGGCCCGGTGTCCATTAGGGAACCCGGGTCTTCTCCTCCTCCTTGCTTGGCTTCTCTTCCAGCTCCTGCTCCTGCTTCTACTTCTGCTTCTGTTCCTCTCTCTGAGCCTGAGTCTTCTTGGTCGTCAGCTCCAGGAGGGATCACCTCGGTGATTACCGCTGAGGACCTTGCATTAATCCGGGAGGCTTACGGCATCCCCGAATCCATCCAGCTCTCCGTTCCTCGTCCCGGAGAGCGAGTCACTTCTAGTGGTCCTCGGTGGATCGCCTTCTACGAGGAGACCTTCGCTGGGGGTCTTCGCCTCCCTGTGTACCCTTTTTTCCTTTCTTTCTTGGCCAGCTACCGGCTTGTCCCAGCCCAGTTGGTCCCCAATGCCATCAGAACGATATTTTGTTTCATCATTCTGTACCACTTCCACGAGATTGTTGTCCATTTTTCCTTATTCAGGACCTTCTTCACCCTGAAACGCCACCCTACCGAGGACGGGTGGTGGTCCATTTCTTCCCGCCCTCGAGGCATCAAATTTGTGCTCCCCTCTTCCATCAAAGGATGGAAGAGTAGGTTCTTTTTCGCTTATGTAGGGGGGATCGACTGGGTTTGGAGCGACCCAGATCGATCTCTGAACAGGAACTCCTCCGTCGAAGCTGCCGACCTCGATATGTATGACCTGCTTAGATCGACCGAGATCCCATCACTGGAGGTCTTGCTGTCAGAGCAGAATCTTCGTGAGGCTGGGGTCAATTCGGCACGGGAGCCGGGTGAGTTTGACTTGGTCACTTCCCCGTCATTTCTTATTTATTTTTTCTTTTTCTTTTTCTTCATCTCTCTTCTTTTTTTTTTTTGCTGCTGCTGTTGAGCTGACCTCATTCCCTTTGGTGCAGAAATGAAGTTTTTGATGGATGAGCTGTTCTCATTTTCTAAGGAGCGAGAGTAGGCTGCTGAGGCAAGTGAGCCCGCTCCGAAGAGGGCTCGAGCCAAGGATGGGGTGAGGCCGGTGCAGGCCGGGGCGGATGCACCGGTTCAGGAACGATGGCGGAAAAGGGTGGCTGAGCCCGTTCCCGCACCTGCCGGGCAGCATGAGCTGGTGGCGGCGCCCGAGCCCGAGATGGTGGCTCGCACAAGATCGGCTGCCGCTACCGCCAGGTTGGCACCCCCCATCCCGGAGGTCGTCAACATCGAGGAGGAGGTCCCAGAAGAGATCAAGTTGACATCCCAGGTGTGATCCGATGCAGCTCCAGTCCCGCAACTGGTGCCAAGGGCACCACCCGTCGATGAAGGAGTTGAGCCGGCGGGGACCATGGACAGAGATTACCGGAGGGTCCCCTTCAAATTGGGGCTGAACGTCTCTCTGGTTAAAGACCCCAACCTCGCCAAGCGGATGATGGACTTCTCCATCCAGTCTTGCAACAAGCGAGATGGAAGCGGGAGGCTTCTGGGCAACATCATCAGTGCGATGTTCGCAAACCTCTACGCTGTAAGTCTTCCGCTCGTCGTTGCTTCTCCAAGTCGCTTCTTTTTCTTCTTACCTGATAGCTACATCTCTTCCTCGATGCAGCAAGGCAGAGAGCTTCTTCTTATTCGTGACTTCTACCGGCATTGGGCCATAGGGGAGAAGGAGCGACTGGCCGAGCTCGAATTTCTACGGGCCGAGGAGAGAGAGAAGAGCCAAGATGCCCAGGACACTCACCTTAGGAATAAGGGCCTCGTGGTCGAGGTTGGTGACCTCGTCCGGACGAAGAAGGAGCTCAAAAACGACATGGAGTCGAAGAGAACTCGGCTGAAGGAGCTCTGGGTTGAGTCCGAGAGGAAGGTGGCGGCCGTGGAGAAGAGGGCCGCTAAGGCCGAGGGGAGGGTCGCTAAGGCCGAGAAGAAAGCTGCTGCCACCAGCCATGCCACCGAGGCCGCCAAGAAGGGAATGGCGGTGGCAATTCGTCAGGCTGAGCGTGTTGAGGACCTAGTGGCCACCAAAAGGAGCAAGGCGGAGGGCGCCCGAAGGGACATCGCCGGTGCGGTGGCTGCCTTCAAGGCTTCTCCTGAATACCTCAGAGACTTCAAGGAGGCAGAGACGGACTCCTTTGCTAAGGGGTTCGCCTATTGCCACCAGCAGCTGTGGGGTATTCTATCTGAGGAGAGGTTGGCCGTGCTCCGGACTCCAGGGAAGAAGGCTTCCTCTGCAACGACGATGGTGGCGGCAGGGCAGGAGACCGCTCTGGCTGAGGCTAGCATCCCAGTGACCTCGGTGGCGCCCGGCCTCAAGGAGCCGACATCATCGAGGGCTGCTAATCTGATCTCAGTGGCTTCAATAGTTGAACCTACTCCTCCAGCGGAGGTCGCCCACGGGCATGCCCAAGTGACGGAGGTGGAGGAGGGAGAGGTCTCAACCGCGCAACGTCCGAAGAAGGAGTCGGCTACTTAGGATAGGATTCCTTCCCTTTTCTTCTTATACTTGTATTTCCTTTTGTCTCTTCTTTTTCTTAACCGGGTCACCCGGCCTGTCGGGGCCCGGTAGATAGTGTAATCAACTCTTCCAGTAATGAAATGCACTTTTGCCATCATGGTGTCTTCATCATCTGTAATGTGGAATGTCCTATCTCTCCTTTCCCTTCCCTTTCTTTGCTACTTCTTTTTTTCAGTGCAGGGAGGTCCGAGATGGGAGTCAGGAACTTCGACTGGCACGGACTCGGTGTTGAGCTTGAGGTCACGTCGTCAATGAATGTTGGTCTTGGACTCGGCTGCTTAGGGGCATAATTCAGTGGTCACCGTCTTGGAGCTAGGCTCGGCGGCGTCGACGGCTGAGGTCCTTGATATCGGAAGCCTTAGTCTTGAATCTTAGTGTCTCGGAGCCAGTTCCAAGGACATTGATGTTTGAGAATTGTGGTGCCGGAAATCTGAGTTCTGGGCCTTGGCATCCTGGAGTTGGGCTCGGAGGCACTAAGTGCCTGGGGGCTTCCCAGGTCCTTTGCTAGGGAGCTGGGCTCACCGGTGCCGGAGGGTCGTCCGGTCTTTGGTGCCATAGGGTCATCCGGTCTTTGATGCCGGGGAGCTAGGCTCGCCGGTGCCTGGGGGCTTCCCAGGTCTTTGTGCCAAAGCACTCTTCTCTGGGCTTTGATGCCGGGGAGCTAGGCTCGCCGGTGCCTGGGGGCTTCCCAGGTCTTTGTGCCAGAGCACTCTTCTCTGGGCTTCGATGCCGGGGAGCTAGGCTCGCCGGTGCCTGGGGGTTTCCCAGGTCTTTTGTGCTGGAGGGTCGTGGGATTCGATCTTTGATTGGCGATGATGCTGTCCAACCCAGGGGACCTAAGCTCGGAGGGGCATCTCGCGGTGGAGGAGGCTAGGCTCAACTCCTGGCCACGGGTCCCGATCTTGAGGGGTCCACCTTGGGTGGAAGCTCGTGCTTGGCTCCGGCCTAGGCATCCCGGGCTTGCGGGAGCGGACCTAGCAGAGGATGGGGCCCGGCTTCGGCTATCATCGTGGGACCGAATCTGGGGCCGTTGTCGATGACGAGTTGCGTGGCTTGGGGGCGCCCCTGGCTAGAGGTCTGAGCTCCGGCCTTGAGCGGGCATCTTGGGGCTGGGCTCGAAGACGTTGTGACCTTGAGATGGCACCTTGGAGTTGGGCTCGTAGGCGCAGTGATTGAGAGAATTCCCTTGGTCGGAGATCTGAGCTCCGGTCTTGGGCTGGCGTCTTGAAGCTGGGCTCGCCGGTGCCAGAGGTCGTCCAGTCTTTTGATGCCGCTCGCCGGTGCTTGGGGGCTTCCCAGGTCTTCGTGCCAGAGTACTCTTCTCTAGGCTTTGGTGCCTGCAAGGCAGATAAATCGTGTTACAGAAAGAAATTTTTATTTCTCACGGAGCGAATACTTACATTATTGATAGTATCTCCTCAAATTACAAGCATTCCAGGTTTGGGGGAACCTGGCGCCATCCAAGTCTTCTAAGTAGTAGGCCCCCTACGACAGGGCCTCGGCCACTTTGTAAGGGCCCTCCCAGTTCGATGAGAGTTTGCCGCTCTCCCGAGGCTGGGACGCTTCTGCTCGGTGCAACACCAAGTCGCCAGGTCGGAAAGCCTTCTGCCTCATCCATCATTGTAGTATCGGGCGACCCATTGCCGGTATGTTGCCATCCGGAGCCGAGCTTTGTCTCTTATTTTCTCGAGGAGGTCTAAGTTGAGGAGAAGGTGTGCCGAGTTCTGTGCTTCGTCATACTGCTGTACGCGGAGCGTGGATACACCGTGCTTAACTGGAATGACCGCTTCTGACACAAAGACCAGGTTAAAAGGCGTTTCGCCCGTTGCCGTCCTGGGCATTGTGTGGTAGGCCCACAGTATGCTTGGAAGTTCTTCCACCCATCTGCCCTTCGCTTGGTCCAGCCTGGTGCGGAGTCCTTGAAGAATGGTTTGGTTGGTGACCTCGGCTTCCCCATTCATTTGGGGATGGGCGACCGAAGTGAACCGATGCTGGATCCCATGCTCAGCGCAGAACCCCTCGAACTCTCGGTTGTCGAACTGTCGCCCGTTGTCGATGATGATGCAGTTGGGGAGTCTGAAACGGTAGATGACAGATTTCCAGAAGAACTGGCGAACATTGGCCTCTGTGATCTGAGCTAGCGGCTCTGCTTCAACCCATTTGGTGAAGTAGTCGATCGCCACCAGCAGGAACTTCTGCTACCCTGGTGCGGTGGGGAACAGTCCCTGGATGTCCATCCCCCATTATGCGAAAGGCCAGGAAGATGACAGCTGGGAGATCGGCGCAGCCGGCAGGTGCTGAATGTGGGAGTGGCGCTGGTACTTGTCACACTTTTTGACGAAGTCTATGGTGTCCTCCCTCATTGTTTCCCAGAAATACCCCTGGTGAAGGGCCTTGTATGCCAGGGTCCTCTCTCCTACATGATTTTCGCAGAGGCCTTCGTGTATCTCCTGGAGTACGAAGGCTGCCTCTGCAGGCCTGAGGAACTTCAGGAGAGGATAAGAATAGGATCGGCGGTAAAGCTGGCCATCCATCAAGAAGAAGCGGGTGGCCTTCCTTCTGACGAGGCCAGCTTCCTTGCGGTCTTCCGGTAGTAGGTCGTCTTGGATGTACCTGACATACTTGTCCATCCAGCTTAGCTCGGAGGCTACTTGCTGCACCTCCTTGGGGCTTTCGTAGCTCGGGCTCTCGAGATATTCGATGTATGCGCACCCTAGGGATGAGTCCGGTAGGGTGGCGAGCCTTGACAGTGCATCCGCACGAGCATTTTCTCCACGGGGAATGTGGGAAACGCTGAAGTAACGGAAGCCTGCTGCGCTCGAGCGGACCCTCTCTATGTACTTCATCATCTGGGGATCTCGAGCCTCGTACTCTCCGGAGACTTGTCCGGCAACCAGCTGGGAGTCGATGAAGACCTTGAGGTTCTGTACGCCCAACTCGCGGGACACCTTCACGCCCGCGAGGAGCACCTCATACTCCACTTGGTTGTTTGTGGCGGGGAACTTGAAGCGAAGCGCACACTCCGTCACCACTCCGTCAGAATTGGCGAGGATGAGGCCTGCTCCGCTCCCGCATGAATTGGAGGTGCCTTCCACGTGGAGGATCCAGGGGTCCTCCAACGGGGCGGGCTCGGCTTGGCTCCCGGGACCGTCCACTCTGGTTCCTCGGGAAACCCTATGCATTCGACCACGAAGTCGGCAAGGACTTGGGCCTTCTGCGATGACCTCGACCGATATGCGACCGATATGCGACGTCATGCTCGCTCAGCATCAGGGACCATTTGGCTAACCTTTCAGAAGTCTCGGGATGGCTTAGCATGGTCCTCAGTGGCTGGTTAGTCACAACCACGATGGGATGCGCTTGGAAATAGGGCTTGAGGCGCTTAGCAGACATTATTAGTACAAAAATGAGTTTTTCGGAGCGGGTATACCTGATCTCCGCATGATGGAGTATTTTGCTGGTGTAGTACACCGGCTTTTACGTTCCGTCCTGGTATTTATGGACGAGGACCGAGCTGACGGCCCCGGGGTGACTGCCAGGTAGAGCAGGAGCTCTTCTCCCTCTTCGGGTTTGGATAGCAGAGGCGGGGAGGTCGGGAACTCCTTCAGCTCTTCAAAGGCTGTCCGGCATTCTTCAGTCCAGGTGATATCATGTATCTTACGCAGCGCCTTGAAGAAAGGGAGGCAGCGATCAGCCGACCTCAAAATGAACCGGCTTAGGGCTGCGATCCTTCCCGTCAGGCGCTGAACCTGCTTCTTGGACATAGGGTGCTCCATGTCTAGGATTGCTTGGACCTTCTCCGGATTCGCCTCGATGCCTCTCTGGGTGACCATGAAGCCGAGAAATTTCTCGACCGTCACCCCAAAGGTGCACTTTGTCGGGTTAAGCTTCATCTGGTGCTTCCGGAGGTTGTAGAAGGCTTCAGCGAGGTCGACAATATGGTCCGAGCTCGGTTTGCTCATGATGAGCATGTCATCCACGTACACTTGCACGTTCCGGCCTATCTGGTCCTTGAAGACCTTGTTGACCAGGCGTTGGTACGTGGCCCCAGCAATCTTCAGGCTAAAGGGCATCATTCTGTAGCAGTACATCCCCCGGTCAGTGATGAAGGCGATGTGCTCCTCGTCCTCCGGGTGCATCCGGATCTGATTGTACCCGGAGAATGCATCCATGAAGGAGAGTAGCCTGTGCCCTGAAGTGGCATCCACCAGCTGGTCTATCCTTGGCAGAGGGAAGCTATCCTTCGAGCATGCCTTGTTAAGGTCGGTGTAGTCTACATAGATTCTCCACTTGCCGTTATTCTTCTTCACCATCACCACATTCGCCAGCTAGCTCAGGTATTACACTTCTCGGACGAATCCAACGGCGAGGAGTTTCTCAACTTCCTCGTTGATGGCCGCTTGCCTTTCTGGGGCAAAGCTTCTCTTCTTCTGTCAAACTGGCTTGTACTTTGGATCAACATTAAGCCTATGGGTGATGACTTCTGGGAGAATACCTAGCATGTCGGCCGCTGTCCAAGCGAACACGTCCGCATTCGCCCTCAAGAATTCTAGCAGCAGGGTTTTCTCCTCCTCGGGCAGCTGAGCTCCGATCTGCACGGTTTTCGCCTGGTCGGCTCCGAGCTGGTGGGAAAGCAGGTGCTTGGTCGGGCCTCCTCTGGGGTCTTGGACCCTCTGGTTGAGCTCGTCCACCCCGAAATCCTCCTCGGGCACCTAGGCCCCGGGGAGGGTCTGGAAGCAGTGCTACACTAGCTAGGGCATACCCCTCATCTCCCCACGCCGCAAGGGGTTGGGAATTGGACAAACAACCTCTTGGTCGATACGACAGCGTCGAGGAGGTTGAGCCCAGGTCGGCCCAAGATCACGTTGTAAGGCGAAGGAAGCCTGACAATCGTGAACGTCATCATGACGGTACTCTACCGAGGCAGGGTCTCGGTAGTGACTGGGAGAGGATCTCCCCTTTACTCTGGCGGAGTCTCCCGTAAAACCAATAAGGGGAGTATACACTGGCTTGAGCTGAGTAGGGGAGAGATTCATCCGGGAGAAAGCATCGTAAAAAAGTACATCCTTAGAGCTTCCACTATCTACCATGATGCGCTTTACAGGATACTTTGCAATCGTCATCTCAATGACCACAGCATCATTATTTATATCTTTCTCCCCATTATCCCCTTCCCTCATAAAGGAGAGTACATTCTTAGAGTTCCCTGCCCCCCGGGTTCTCTTGGACGCGCGCTCTGCTCCCCAGGAGATCATGCCCACCGGCTTCTCGGTGGGGCGGTTGTCGATAGCCGGAGCTGGCGGAAGAGCAACGAGCGCCTGGGACTCTGGTTGAGGTCTGCCCCCCATATATTTTTCGAGGTAGCCCCTCTTAATGAGCTCCTTAATTTTCCACTTGAGATTGCGACATTCCTCGGTGTCGTGCCCGTGGTCATGGTGGAAGCGGCAGTACTTCATCTTGTCACGGGTAAAGGTTGGCTTCAGCGGTCGAGGACGTCTCAGATAAGTCTCGCCCTCAATCTCCATGAGGATCTTCGTTCTTGGGGCGAGAAGGGGAGTGAAGTTTCCCTGAGGGATGGGAGCGTTCCTTGGCCTTGGCACCGGTCAGGAGCTTTGAGCTGGCGGTCCCAGCCTCGACGCTTCAGGCTTCTCGGTGGGTGCTGGCCTCCTTAGTGGCTTCCCGTCAAGCTCTCGCCTCGTGCGATCCGTCTCCTCGACGCGGATGTACTTCTGAGCCTGGAAGAGCAGCTCGGCGTAGGTTTTCGGGGGCTTCTTGTCGAGTTAGTAGGTCAGGCGGGAAGTCCTGAGCCCTCTCTTCAGAGCCAGCATCGCCACCGGCTCCTCCAGGATATATATCTCCAAGGTAGCAGCTTTGAAGCAGGCCACGTAGTCTTGCAGTGGCTCATGGTCTTGCTGCCTAATGGAGAAGAGGCTATCTGCCTTGCGTGGCATCTTCCGGCAGGCATCGAAATGGGCCACGAACTTCTACCCCAGCTGGGCAAAAGAACTGATACTTTCCGGCTCGAGGCGGGTGAACCACACTCGAGCGGCCTTTCGAAGGGTAGCAGGGAAGGCGACGCACAGAAGGGCATCAGTGGCCCCCTGGACCCTCATGAGGGCCCGATAACTTTCCAGGTGGTCCAGGGGGTCAGTGGTCCCATCATAGGAATTCACATGCGGCATGCGGAACCGACGAGGAATTGGTTCCGTTTGGATCTCCTGGGAGAAAGGAAGGCGGGCGTCATAGCCCGCTGGCTCACTAGTGGAGCCAGGTAAGTTGGCGAACCAGCGGGCAAACTCGTCCAACTTGCGATCGTGCTCCTCCAGGCGCTTCTCCGCCATGCGCCGATGGCCTCGTCAATGGACCCCTCCGTTGAGGGGGGCAAAGATGGTGACGCAGAGGCGCGACGCCCATGGCGGGGAGCCTTGCCTTTCCGGTCTTGGCAGGGTTTGGGTGCCCCCCGGCCAAGATGCGGTGAGCAGCTTTCTTCTTCGGTGGAGCTGGCTCGCCGTCGCTTCCCTGGGGCTTGATGGGTACCCCAAGGGTCTGTAACTGCCCGTGGCTGCGAGGGCCTCCCGTGGAAGGAACGCAGGCTGTCACGGGGTGCCGTGGCATGGGCCGCGGGGTTCTCTGGCTATTGGTGAGTGGCCAGGGACCGATGCTGGTGCTGATGTTGGAGCTGGCGTACCGCCGCAGTGAGAGTGTACATTTGCTAGGCGAGTGCGGTCAGCTGGGTTTCCAGTGGGGGTGGCTGAACCGAGGTAGGCACTTCCATCTCCGGTCCGTGCGGGTTCCCGTGAGAAGGGGATGCCTCCGCATGGCCGGGAGAAGCTCCCCTTGCCCGGGTGGTCACCATCCTCCCAATGGACTGGCCAAGCAGGACTTGAACTGGAGGAAGTGTTGTTCTCCCCCCTTCCTGGCGCGCCAATCTGTTGCCGCCCAGATCGTCATGGCCCGTAGCTGCTGATGGTGTCGGGTGTGCCACGTCCGTCCGCCTGGGAACACCTCCGGTGCCTCGGGACCTGCAAGGAAGCAACGTCAGGGACCCAGGCCGGGGATTCCGGCGGGGGCACTCCGATGGTCAAGTCAGTGGCGATCCAGGAAAATAGACTCTCCTGGTCGAGATCTTCTTGATGAGCTCCACGCTAGGAGGAGTGAATATAGTGTGAGTGCAAGATGAGGACGAGCTGGGAATGGTGTTGGCCGAGGTGGTCTTGCCCTCCTCTCTGGCCTTCTTCCCTTGTATCGCTCTGGTTCCTCTCTTCTTTGTGGTGGTTGTGTTGTTCTTGCTTGGAATTGAGAGGAGCTTGCAAGCAACTCCCTGTGCTTTCGTGCCGACTACCCGGATTTTTAATCCGGTGATAGAAGGTTTCTGGGTACAGGAAAGTACTTGTGGAGCAGTGATGGACCAAGATGGAATTGACCTGTCCAAACAGTTTGGATTGAATGTCTTGCAGTATCTCAATTTAGCAAATCCTTGGCCGGGTAGTCCTAGTGAAGAGTCACTGGGCTTGCGAGGTTGAGACACGTAGTGGACTGACTCAGTCTGGGTTGGCAACCCAATCTCAGTCGTCCTGAGCATTAGAGGTCAAAGGGATGAATTATACGGTAACCATATGCCAGAGGTTCGATAGTTTGCTCCCGCATCTTCGACCTATCCGGATGCCGGGACCCATTGCTAGATGGTTTCCTGTGCTGGTACTAGAATTGTTCTAGTGCTACCGTTTAGGTTCGAACCTACGAGGTCACTCGCCACAAAGGATTACTCTCTGATCCGGATACCGATTACGATTAGGAATCGTCTCGGTTTTATGGTCACGGTATTTATTTTTGAGCACTCTTTTTCCCTTCTTGCCCTTGTGTGTGTCAACCGGAAATTGTTCCGGGCTGACCAGGACTGCACTAGGATTTTTCTGAATCAGTTTTGAACTTATTCAGAGTTCGTTTCGGCCTCCAATTGGTTGTGAACCAATTGAACCAATTTTTTGGGCTCGGACCAGTTCAATTGGATTGAACCACCGTTGGTTTTTAATGGGATTGAACCTTTTTTGCTTGAACCGGTTTTGAACCGGCATTTTATTTCACCGTGTAAATGGTTTCGTTTACACATTGCTGGAAGAAACGAAGAGACCGGTTGAAGGCCAATGGGTGCCTTTTCTCCTCCCTCCATCCGTCATCTTTACTCTCATTTTACTGCCTGGTTTAATGGGTGTAATGCAGCCGAGACCTCTTCGTTTCCCAGCCTATTCCTCTTCCTCATTGTTGCCTTTTTTAAACCCCAGCTAGACCCCTGTTTCATAGGCGGGGTTCTTTCACCGTGAGAAAAGAAAGAACACCCCAAGTGTTCTTCCGTTTGAGAGGCTTTGAGGCTTGATCCATTCTCCCATTTAGAGTGCACTTGAAGCTGGGTTTTGGGATGTGTGAGAGAGAGGAACAAGGGCTAATTCCTTCTTCTATATTGTGCTCAAACCTGCACTGCAGCAAAGGAGTATTGCTGCAGTCCACTGTGACCGTGTTTCATTTTCCAGCGGCTAGCATCGCGTGTGGAGAGGGATCGGAGAGCCCCCAGCAAGTCTCCCCTATAGAGGGAGTATACTTCTACTCCTGGGAGCAAACCATGCGAGCCGGGATCGCTCCAGCTGCTCCAAAACAAAGGCTAAAGCCTGCTGCCCAGTTATGCTGCAGAAAATCTGGCAGCAGACTTTGGTGGATTTTTATAATTTTTGGCTAACATTTTCTTGCAACTTTCGATTGGAGATCGAAGACCTCTTGTCCAAGTTTCTGCTGCTAAAATCTGGGAGCAAACGGAGGTCCGGAAGGTGGTGTTCCGATGCTGTTTTTCAAGCCAAAAACAGAGTTGTTTTCAGCCCAAGGAAGAAGAAGGCTGGAATAGTTTTATTCCAGCCTATTCCAGCTTTATCCCAGAGTTATTCCAGTCGGAATAAGGTATGAAAAAATTATTTTTTTAATCATGCATGAATAGAATTTTTAATTCAAGTATTTTGCAAATATTTTATATCATCATACATGCCTATTTGCAACTAGAATTAGATTAGTTTCTGGGCGGAGCAGATTTTCACTGCGCGGATTTTTTAAAATATTTTAAAATCCATTCTGCTCCCGCTACTGTTTGCATGCCTAGTGTGGGATCATGTCAAACCACCTGCATCATTTTCTTTCAGGGTGTTGTCGCACGGTCCTTAGGGGGCCCGCCACCGTCTTCGGAAGGGAGGTGCTGTTTCCTTGGCGATTGACATCTTGATTTGCGTTGGGGGTCGAGCTAGAAAGATGGGACCTACTTGTAGGGGACCTGCCTTGCAGCAGCTCGGCTGTGCAGAAAGGGGCCGAGCTCAGTACCAGGCCAGAGGGGCCTAGCCTTGACCGAGCTCGGGCTGGCTGAGGTGGATGAGGCGTACCCAGGCCTAGGGACCCGGCCTCGAGGGGCTCCTCATGGTGGAGGAGGCTTGAGCTCGACTCTAGACCACGGGACCCGAGCTCGGGCTCGAGAGGTCTGCCTTTGGTGGGGTTTGAGCTCGGCTCCGACCTAGGCGTCCCGACTTGGCGGGTACCGACCTGGCGGGGGATGGAGCCCGACTTCGACGGGCGGCCCCATTGGCATCGGGGAGCTCAGCCCAGCGAAGGGGCCTGTGGCGGTAATCCGGCGTGGCATCCAATAGGGGCTCCACGTCAGCGATCCGGCCACATCAGATCCCATAAGTGATTTTGATGATAACCAAATATTGGAGTATGTATATTTATTTCTAACAACTCTTCATGTGTTTTACAAGTTTTTGTGGGATGGGTTAATTGTTCAAACTTCAACTCCTACACTATTGTTTCTTATTTGAGTTGTGTTGTAATTTGTTTTTGTAAAGAAGAACCCAATGAAAAAGCTAAGAAGAAAAATCATGTAAAAATGGTTACTTCTGTGTGTGTGCCATAAAACTATTTTGAGTTGGTATGCTTGAAAATGTAAAAAGTTGGCGAGAGTTTTTCTCTGAGTTCAAGTGCAAAAATCTTGACGAAGATACTCGAGCCGACCCAGCATGTTGAGGAGCCGACTCCACTTACTAGCACGCAGCAAGGATTCTGGAACGTAGCAATCCGAGCCGACTCTAGTGAATCTGAGTCGATTGGATTATGTCCGAGCCAACTCCTCCAGAGTCCAGTTTCTAAAGATTTCTGAGAACAGCCAGGTGAGCCGATCCAAACCAGAAAGAGCCGACTCTGCCAGACCTAATTTTGAAGACCTGAGAAAGCAAGCCGACCCGAATTGCATCGAGCCGACTCTTCCAGAGTGTTCATTTCAGAATCTGGGAAGAAGAGCCGACCCGAGCTATCAAGAGCCGACTCCTCGAGTTAAAGTTTTTCAAAGAAAGAAGTTCGAGCCGACCCGAGCTATCAAGAGCTGACTCGTCCAGAGTGAAGTTTTGCACCCTGAGACAAAGAGCCGATTGCACTGAAGATTTGGCGACTCGACCTATCGACTCGAAGGATCCGAGCCGACTGGAAGAAATTCGAGCCGACTCGAATATCGTTTTCAGGTATCCAACTAGTTCCAGAATTTATTTTTGAATGCCAAAAAGTGCTCCAACGGTCACAAATCATTTCCCAATGGTCTACAACGGCTATAACTACCTTGGAGTGATAGAATACCTTATATTTGAAGAATTTGAACATCCTAAAAGTAAAAGTTTTTTTGAAAGTTCTTAAAAGATAAGAGAGCTTCATTGAATATCCTAACTACCAACAGCAAAAGAGAACAAGAGCATTCAAGTCAGCCTTCAAGTATTCACCAACTCTGATCTGAAGCTTGAAGCAACTTTGGGAAGAAGCAACTGAAGTAATTAAAGCTTATTCAAGTGCATTCAAGTGGACTTCCATCAAGCTGCACCGGCAACTATCCGATAAATTAAGTTTGTCGTTTTTGTTGCATTTACTTCAATTCATTTTTTGAATTGTTGGGTTATTGGTGAGCCCGGTTGAAAAACCAAATAGATTCTTGGTGAGCCTTGATAAAAACCAAGTGTTGGGTTCTTGGTGATCCTGGTAAAACCAAGTTAGGTTTCTTTGATGAGCCTGTTTAAAACCAAAGGAAGTTGGGTTTCTTTGGTAATCCCGTTAAAACCAAAGTGTAGAGGTTTTAGATTGTGATCTTGTAAAACAATCCTACTGTATTCGGGTATGAATATAATGGAAATCCCAAGTGGTATCTTGGGTAGTGGACATAGGAGCTGGGTTGCTCCGAACCACTATAAATTTTGTATGTTTATGTTGTGCTTCCTTGCTTTTACTTAGCTTCTGCAATTTACTACTTTGTCACAGCACCTATCACTTGCAAAGGATTTTTAATTGCACATTACTTGCTTTAAATTTTAAAAGTCCCAATTCATCCTCTTTTTGAGTAGCCACCTGGGCAGCAGTTGGGTCCACACCTCTCTACAATGAATTAATGTATCCCTCCGGCTCAAATCATATGAATTACTAAAATAATTGGTTACAGATACATTTTCTTACAATACCAAACAATCAAGTTCCCTTCTAGGATGCATTAAAATAATATCTTCATACATCCTAATATGTATGCATCTATACACAGGCCATGTCTTTACTAAGAATGCATTTTATTTGCAATCAGAAAGGAAATTGCCATTGACACGTGGTACAGCTAGTTGCGGGACTTTCCTCACAACTAGCTAGCAGGAATTCGAGTTTCATTTTAGACATAATTCAACTAAAAAAGTCCAGAAATAATTTTTTTTTAAAAAAATAATAAAATAACCTTGCAGTCCCTGTTGGCCGGTGGTAATGAAAAAATTAGGGATATATATAATAAATTCCGTTCACTGGCATCACTGGTGGTAGTGAAAAAGTTAAGGATATATATAATAAATCCCGTTCACTCGGCTGACGCCAGTGGTAGCCAGGTTAATGTACTCACCTTCAGGTGGAGAATGGCTGTCCCTGTTGGCTGGTGGTAGTGAAAAAATTAGGGATATATATAATAAATCCCATTTACTGGCATCGCTGGTGGTAGTGAAAAAGTTAAGGATATATATAATAAATTCCGTTCACTCGGCTGACGCCAGTGGTAGCCAGGTTGACGTACTCATCTTCAGGTGGGGAATGGCTGCGGAAAAATTAATATGCACCGTGTATCGAACATTTCCTAGCTGGAATTGAGGGACCGTCTGGGGGGTGGCCACATCCGGGATCTAACTCCTTTCCTTTTTGTTTAATCAAAAAAAAAATCAGAATGAAAATTGGAATAACCATAATTTCTAATATATTTAGTTCATAATTAAAATTGAAATCAAAATTAGAATGTAATTTGGAAATTATACACACACATGCATATGTATGCATGGAATTTATATGGTCTAACTATCCAAGAAATGTCATGACTACTATTTATCATCACTTTTCCAGTATCCGCCTGCATTTTGATGTAATTTTTCTAAGAGCAGGACTTTGATTTGTGATTTTACATTGAATATCTTCAAGTATTAAATTCATATATCTGGAGTAACACTTGCTCTCTTTCCCTTTCCCATTTTTAATTCTTGGATGCTCAGCTAGAATGGTTGCACCACGTCCCCACGATGGCTTGAGTCCTCCTCGGAGAAGATAGAAGAAACACAAATGTTAAAGGGTTATAAATTTTAGATGCATAGACAATTATCTCTATTGTCCCAATATTTTAGAGACAGACAATCATTTTTTTGGGATCAATTAATAGCATTATGGTTGAAAATGGTTCGGTTGATTTGATTTTAAATAATTTTTAAAAATCAAATCAATATTTTGATTTAAAATCTTTTTGAATTAAGTATTTGATTAAATATAATTAATTTTTTTCGATTCGATTTTATACCGGTTTGGTTTGTTCATGTAGCTCTTTCAAGTATTTAAATGATTTAAACGGTTTCTCGATTCAAATGGGTTCGTCTGTTTGAATTTTAAGAGAATAAAGAGAGAATGAAGAAATAAGAAAGTTATTGAAAGAGATAGAATTAAGAGCTAGAAAATGAAAATAATAGATTTACATGATATTCTAAGAAATACATATATATATAACATATAAAATGGATATATTCTTGTATATAAAATATATATAATGATGTTGGTTAATCAATTCGATTTAATTTTAGTAAATTATATTAATCAATAAATTGATAATCGAATTGATATTTCATTTTTTTTATTTTATTAAATTAAATCAAATCAATTAAATTATCAAATCATCGTATTTGATTTAGTTTAAATTAAGTTAAACAGTTTAGGCGGTTTGATTAAAAAAATTTATATCCTTTGGAGGTATTTTTCTGCTTGCCTTTTTATCTACCTCACAACTTTTTTCTCGTTCCCTCTGTTTCCGCCAAGTCCTATCTTGCCAGAGATATTCAATAAAAACCACAACCAATATCGTTGCTGCAAAACTAAAATACTCTAATGAGCCAGGTGCTTGATGCCACGATATTTTAATAAAAAAAATTGGAGAAGATGATGATCTTTTAAATTTTGCAAATTAAATTTTTTTAAAATATGCATGTTGTTAGAGAGAAAAATCAGGTGACTGATTAGGCAACAAACAAGATCTTGGATCTTCTATTGCAATAGCAATTCTTAATACAAAAATCATTTTAAAAGTTATACCAAAAAAAAAAATTTATTATTATGATACTTTGAAGTCGTGTATATATTTTGAAAGTGGTGTGAAGTGCCATCAAATAATTATTATTATGAAAGAAAGATCAATTAGTGCCGGGTTCGATTTATATCTATTTCGTTTGTTTATATAAGTTTTTTAAATATTTGAACATTTTTTTAAATTTTAAATAGATTGAGCGGTTTGATTTTTAAAAATAGATAAAAAAAATATTAAGAAATCAAAAGGCCATCGAAAAATGAAAGGTCCTGAACTAAAAAATAAAAATAATAGATTTACATAACATTCTAAAAAATAAATAAATAAATATATTATATATATAAATATATAATTATATATATAAATATATAAAAAAATTAATTAATTAATTCGGTTTAATTTAATGAATTATATTAATGGGTAAATTAATAACCAAATTGCTATTTTATTTTATTATAAATTATCATATTTGATTTAATTTAGATGTGATCGGATTGTACGGCTTAGATGTTTTTTTTTTGATGAACCAAAAAAGTGGAGGAATTAGATCACGGGTGTGACCATCTCCGGACGGTCCCCCAATCTCATTCAGGAAATGTTTGATTCACGACGTATATTAATTTTTTCGCAATCGTTCTCCATCCAAAGATTGCGTACATCAACCTGACTATCACTGGTGTCAGCCGAGTGAACAGAATTTATTATATATTCATAATTTTTTTTTTACTATCAATAACCAGCAAAACTACATGATTATTTTATTAATTTTATTAATTTTATTTTTAAATTATTTTTTTATTTTTTATTTTATTTTAAAATTTTTTCTGACAATTAATTATAAAAAAAAATCTCTCAATTAACTGCACCTTCCACCTGGTGTACGGCTGAGGTGGTTCGACCCCAATTTTTTATAACCTGCCATGGAGTATGAAAAATAGGGGGTATTTTTGAATTTTTATGGGTTTGGAGGGAGAATGTAGTGGGCCCCATGGAAGAAGAGGTTGGGGATTTGCTTGGGTTGGCAGGTGTGTAGGCGTGCTGAAAGCAGTGGGAGGATCCTTGTCTTTTACGCAGGATCTCCAGGGCCCAGATGGCCGCTCAGAAACGCCTGCGAGAGCCCTGACCGGTAGATATTTTCACGCTGATCTTTCCACCAAGCAAACTGCACTTTCTCTTTCCTCCTATCTACCAGGCTGGCCTTTAAAAATATAATACTTGGGACAAAAAGAGGGAAGTAACTTTTGTATAGGGTTACCACCAAAATAATAGCCCAGCAGAAATTGATGTGATCTCATTTTTTTTCCCTATCTTGGATTCGAACTGAGATGTCACGATTTATCTTGATACCTAGATATGGGTATGAGTAGGGTTGGCTATTGATCTAGCTAATACTTCGATAAGGTTATGATGAGATACTTATCCATACCACTTGGATATGGTGGGAAATTGTTAAATTGCCTTTGTTGTTGCCATAAATCTAATATTCTATAATGGAGTTGGGGGTTTTTATGATTATGTCCGGAGAGAATAGTTATGCTTGTCACTTTTTCTTATAAAAAAAACTTTGCATGGGCTTAGTTATTCATTTGGCAATAAAAATATAGATTTTTAGTAAAATGATTCATATTTAAGAATTTTTGGATAATTTTGTTTTTGTATCTAGGTATGAGATGGATTACAAATATTGATTGAATCCCTTTCCAATATAGATTTGTTATACACAATCGGCTCCCTCCGAACCAAATCGGAGCTGATGGCCCTTCAGCCAGGTCAGACCAGAATCTATCGTTTCGCTGGCTGACCTACCAGAGATCCGACCGACCGACCAAGGATCCGATCGATCGACTTCAGCTAGGCCCATATTGGCCCAAAGCGGGCCGCTCCAAGGATGGCCCAGAGGTCCCAGAGGCCCTTTCCAGCTGGTATCAGATTTCTGTTATAACAGATTCTTAGCATCTCAGTGCCACTACTCTGTAGATCCCATGATACCACCCTGTCCTGGTACCACCTGGCCACTATCAAGATTCCTTTAGGGGCAAATCGGCCATTTCTAGCCTAGCCCCTAGCAGATTCCGGTAAAGTTACGCGTCTATATAAGGTAAAAGGGGGACCCTGAGGTAAGGAAAAGTCTCTCCCTTTTCCATGAGCTATCTCTTTTCGATTCCTTCATTCTGTTGCTCCGAGTCTCCCATTGACTTAGCCATCGGAGTGTCCCCACCGGAACACCACCGACCCGTGGAACCTTTTTGCAGGAACCGGGAGACGCGCACTCCAACCAGCCCGATCAAGAGAACCCGGTCCGAGAGATTCAGCGGCAACAGATTGGCGCTAGAGGAAAGGGCCTTGAACCTTCGTCCTTGTGTTCCTTCTCCAAAAGGAGGGATACACCGCTAAACAAAATGATGGTGAAAAGAAGAGCTGATAATACCTCCAACAGGAGAGGCCGCTTCTAGACAAGGTCGGGAGAACGACGTCGCCCAGCCTACCATCATCCTGAGACAACAGCAGTTCCAGATCCTTCTGAACCGCATCTATTGCCGCCAAGATCGCCGTGGCCCGTAGTTGCTGCCGGTGCCGGAGTGTGCTCCCTTTGCTGCCTGGCGATCCTCTGGTCCTGGACCTGCAAAACAGGGGTTAGTGACCCGGGCTGGGGTTTCCGGCGGGGGCACTCCGACGGTCAAGTCAGTGACGATCCAGGGGAACAGATCCTCCCGGTCGAGCTCTTTTTGACGGACTCCACGCTAGGAGGAATGAATGGTATGAGAATGGAAACAAAAATGTAGCAGGGGGAGAACGATGGCGGGGGCAGAGGGGTTCTTTGCTTGGCCGCTTCCCTTTGTTCCCCTGCTTTGTTTCTGTTGCCCAGAAATGGTGCCCAAGAGGGGGGTGAATTGGGTCTTTATTCTTTTCTTAAAATAAAGCAATATATGTGCTATCAATTTCAAATGTGATGAGTGATAGTGCTCAAGTAATTGTGCAACGGAAGCAATGAAAGATAACTACAATTAAAGAGCAATAGAGAGTAAAGCAATGCAAACACACAAAATGTATAGTAGTTCGGTGCACCTAGCACCTACATCCACTCCCCAAGCTCCACTTGGAAATTTTCACTATAATCTTCTCTAGATTACAGCCGACTTGTTTTACAAGGCTCACAAGTCAAAACCTAAGTTGGTTTTGTTACCTAGGCTCACCAACAAACCTTACACACTTGTTTTGGCTTCGGGCTTACAAGCAACCCTAGTTGGTTTTATCAATTGGCTCACCAACAAACCTCACACTAGTTTCAAAATCCCTTGAAACTAGGCTAGCACAAATAGAGTATGAATACAATGAATAAAAACAAGACAAACTCCTTTTTGAGCAAAAAATAATTCGATGTAGCTCTTGTTGGAGACTCTTCAAGTCTTCCTCTTGGAATCTTGGATCTCACTAAATGCCAAAGACTTGAAAGCTGGATTCTTAAAAAATGGAAAGCTTTTGGCTAAGGAATCTCTTGGATTTTCTCTCTTTTTGGCTTAGGATTGATTGAAAGCTTTGTACTTTTACTCTATTCTTTTTCACTTTTTCTCCTTGACCTTTTTGAAGTTATGTGGAGGTTAAATACTTCATTCAAGCTGAAACAACTCCACAAGACCGTTAGAATTAAAAATATGGCCATTAGAAATCAAATCAAAAGTTCAGAAAAACTAGTCGTTATGCCGTGAGTCGACCTCTGGGTTAAGTGTCGACCTCATGAGTCGACCTCTAGTTTATCTTAGGCAAAAGTCCAGAAAACTATAGTTCTGCCCAATTTGAATTCTCAGGCGATGAGTCGACCTCTGGTATCGACCTCTGGACAGGTGTCGACCTCAGGTGGTGACCTTTGAAGCGTGCCACTAAAATTTTGCCATGCCGGCCTTGCTGAACTTTTCTTTTCTTCATGAGTCGATCTCTGGTGGTCGACCTTTGGCAAGGTGTCGACCTCTGGTGGTCGACCTCTGGTCTGAAATTTTCTGAAACTCTGGAGAGGTGCATGCCATGCTTGAGTTTTTCTAGGCCTTTGTTTCTTTTGTCAATTACTTCTTAATATGAAGGTCCAATATGAGAAATTTGATTTTGTTTAAGGTAGAAGAGCTCTTTCCCAAATCAAGCAAGCTTGGTTTCATCATTGTACTCTTGATACTCTTCTTGAATAACCTAAGGCCTGAAACTTTATCTTGAAATGAAACATTAGTCCAAACATATACTCAACCTTTTGTTAATCATCAAAACTAAGGAGCCAAAGCCAACAATCTCCCCTTTTTGATGATGACAAAACCTTGAGTATATATGCAATTAAGTCCAAAATCAAAATATAGCATTAAAAAATTTTCAAAGAAACCTCACATATATGAGTATATCATAAAAATTTACTTTTCATCTACTCTCCCTTTTTGTGAAAACATTCTCATGAGTCAAAAAGTTAAGAACCATACAAGCTTTACTCTACTCTATGAAAGAGTCATAAGAACCATATATACTTTACTATACTCTATGAAAGAGTCATAAGAACCATATATACTTTACTATACTCTATGAAAGAGTCATAAGAACCATATATACTTTACTATACTCCCCCTTTTTGTCAAGAATCAAAAAGTGCATTCTTTGTAGTAAAAGATATACTAAAGAAAATTATGTTCCATTACAATGAAGTACTTAGTAAAGATATACTAAAGATATACATGCTCCCCCTCAATTTGTGCATTCGATATAGCAAAGACATTCTAACTTGAGGGTTTAAAAAGATAAATGCTAAGAGTTGGCATCAGACAGTAAAATACCACAATGTAGATAAATATAAAAATGAATATATTCAGTTACAAAATTGCTTACATGGTAAGCACAAAACACTGATACATCAGAACATACAAAGCAAACTAGTACCTCAGTAAACATCATATATCAAGCAAATCTATGAGGCTACTCCTCATCAGAAGGTACATCAAAAGAGATAGGAGCCGAGATCCTAGATGAGGATTTTGGAGTCCTATGAGTGAGACTCCGAGTCCTCAGAGAGGGACCAGACCTAGGGGTAGTCCTACGAGATCTATAGGTCCATGGAGAAGACTCCGAAGGTGTCCTAACAGAAGTAGTAGCAGTAGGAGTAGGTGGATCAGTATGCTGAGTAGACTGAGCTGGAGTGTGCCTGCTGACAAGCTCATAAGCAGTGGGATCATCAATTTCAGTCTCTGTATACTCCACTCTATCATCTGGAATGCCTGTAATAGACTCAAAGAGTGACTCAGTAATCTCAGTATCTACTGGCATATCTGTAGCTAGAGGATCAGTACTAGGAAGATCAGTAGAAGGAGGATCAGCAGAAGGAGGAATCTCTGGAATCGGATCAGCAGGTGGAACATCAAAGCTACCTGCTCCAGGCTGATCTCCATCACTGTCACTGTAGCCACTGGAGTCATCATCATCATCATCATCATGATCAGAATGTGGAGGAGGCACTATCGGATCTACAGTCCCTGGTGGCAATGCCAATCTCAGTAAGCTGAGGATCTGTCGGAATCCTGCATCGACAGTAGCTGATAGAGCTCCAATGCGCATGTCTGTGTGGATCCGCAGACCATGTAGCTCCTGTCGTACACCAGCAATCTCTGTCCAGACCTCTGAAATGTGATCAGTCACTCTCTGCTCAAAGTCCGATGTGCTCGCTGTAGTCCTCTGTGGTGTAGCAGTAGCAGAAGGTGCTGGAGCTGATGAGGGTGGTGGCGTGAATGGCTCAGGCTCCGCAGTCTCTGACTCTGGTGCTGGACGAGGAGGTATACCATGATCAGTAGGCTCTGAAGGCCCTGCCTCAGCTGCTCGAATCTCCTCCTCCTCATCTGGCTCCTAGCCAGACTCACGTCGTACCCAACGATCACCAATCAGTCGAAATCCCATCCTATGCAGGGATTTCTCTCCGTATGTGTCAGTATGCTACAGCTGACTGAAGGGTATACCGTCAAATGATACTCCATACTCCCTGAATAACTGTGTCAGCCCCATGCCATATGGCTGAACTAGTCTCCTATGAGATGCTGCCTCTCCCATCTGCTGAAGCATGATCCTAGGAAGGTTGATGGGAGTCCGCTGTCTCAGGGACACCATCAACACTAGCTCACGCTCAGTAATAAAGTCAAACCTCCCGCTCTTTGGAATCAAGATGCGGGCGATGATATGATGTAGCACTCTCATCTCCAATGATAGCTGGTTAGCGGCTACTGTGGAAATGCCACTAACATCCTCGTGCTCTAGGATACATCTGAAGGCGCGCTCTCGGTCGCTGATAGAAGTGGCGGCTGTGCCATGAAGTGGAATCCTCCAAACATGACTGATGACCTCCGGTGTCACTGGAATCTCGATCGCACGAAAAGTAGCAGACCATCCAATGCCATCAGTGGCCATGGATGCATAGAACTCCCTGATGAGGTCTGGGTAGAATCTCTCAGTCATCGTGCAGAAGTGAACCAGACATGCATCTCTCAGTACATCTCCTATAAAAAAGTGATGCTGATCCCAGAAGGGTATATCCACACGTCTCCCGCTCGCAATGCTCTTCCGTACTAAGCTGGCTGGCACTGGTGCAGGTTCCTCTGAGGTCGGCTCACGCTCATGTCTGGTCTTTCTTCGTCGCTCAGTACTACCTTGGCCTTGTTCCAATTTCCTTTTCCTTACAGCTAGCTGCTTCCTTGGACCCATATGGATGGAAGTGGGTAATTTAGGAAGAAGTAGGATAATGCAGTGCTAAGAAAAAGAAGAACCAAGAAAAAGGATTTCACGGTTGAGCAAATGAAGGAACCGTGAAAAGGTAAGTGAGGGTTTGTGAAATTGACAAAAAAAGAGCAAATAGAGGAAATGCACGAAATGGAGGGAAGAAATGAGTGTTTTCAATCGAATATCAACCGATAATTGAGGGTAAATAGAGGCAAAAACCTACGGTTGCCCAAAAACAAAGAACACGGTAAAAACCGGTTCGGTCCAAGAGAAACCGTGAGGGGAGGAGAAAATTACCCAAAAAGAGGAGGGAGAGGGTTGGTAATCCACTATTCAGAGCTTGGAAACGTTGGAGGGGGACCACACGAAGGAGAAAGCGAAAAGAAATGTAGGAAAAGGGCTCGCGGATGGGTTTTTAAAAATAGGTTTTCCGACCAAGTGTCGACCTCTCAAAAATTTCAGGGGTCGACCCCAAGTGTCAACCTCCGAAATTTTGAGTGTCGACCTCCGAAAATAAACTAGTCAAAATAAAATTTGGTAAAATAAAAAAATGATAAAATTTAGAATGAATTCTTAGAGAAGCTTTAAATATATTTTTTTTTGAGAATTTATAAATCATTTTTGAGGAATTTTGAAGGAAATTGAAGAATTTCAAGCAAAAGGGTCAATGACTCCCAATTCTCTTCTGATCATGCAAAATCTATCTTCATTCAATGGTTTTGTGAATATATCAGCCAATTGATAATCAGTACAAATAAATTCTAACACATTAGAGTTTTGAACGTGATATCTTATAAAGTGATGTCTTATTTCAATATGTTTGCTTCTTGAATATTGTACAGGATTTTTCGTTAAATTGATTGCACTAGTATTATTACATCTTATGGGTATCTTAGTTAGTTTGATGCCAAAGTCCTCGAGTTATTGTTTGATCCATAGAATCTGAGCACAACAGCTTCTAACTGCTATATATTCGGCTTCCGCCGTAGATAGAGCAACCGAATTCTGTTTCTTGCTGCTCCATGAAATCAAATTAACTCCTAGGAATTGACAAGTTCCACTAATACTTTTACGATCAAGTTTACACCCAGCAAAATCAGCATCAGAATAAGCAATCAATTCATATGATGACTCTCTAGAGTACCAAAGACCAATTTCAATTGACCCAGATAAGTATCTAAATATACGTTTTACAGCTAAGAGATGTAGTTCTTTAGGAGCATATTGAAAACGTGCACACATACAAACACTAAACATTATATCTGGTCTATTGGCAGTTACATATAGCAATGAATCAATCATGCCTCTATATAATTTTTGGTCTACTGATTTACCATATTCATCTTTGTCTAATTTACATGAAGAGCTCATAGGGATACCTATTGGTTTAGTAGTCTCCATCCCAAACTTTTTCAATATTTTCCTTGTGTACTTGGATTGGTTGATGAAGATCCCCTCTTTGGTTTGCTTAATTTGGAGTCCGAGAAAGAAGTTGAGTTCTCCCATCATGCTCATCTCGAACTCACTCTGCATTAACTTTGCAAACTCTTGACAAAGACATTTATTAGTAGCACCAAAAATAATATCATCTACATAGATTTGTACTACTAAGAGATCATCATTTTTCTTTTTCAAAAATAATGTATTATCTACATTACCTCTAGAAAAATCATTCTTCATTAAAAATGAACTTAATCTATCATACCAAGCTCTAGGAGCTTGCTATAAACCATACAATGCTTTATGCAATTTAAAAACATGGTTAGGAATTTCATGATTTTCAAAACCAGGAGGTTGTTCAACATAAACTTCCTCTTCAATAAATCCATTTAAAAAGGCACTTTTAACATCCATTTGAAATAACTTGAAATCCATAAAACAAGCAAAAGCAAGTAAAAGTCTAATTACTTCCAGCCTAGCAACAGGAGCAAAAGTTTCATCAAAGTCAATCCCTTCTTCCTGGTTGTAGCCTTTAGCAACAAGTCTAGCTTTGTTTCTAGTTACAATACCATGTTCATCAAGTTTATTTCTAAAAATCCATTTTGTGCCAATTACAGAAACATTAGGGGGTCTTTCAGTTAAAGTCCAAACGTTATTTCTTTTAAATTGATTTAATTCATCTTGCATGGTATTAATCCAGTTACAATCTTTTTTTGCTTCTTCAATTGACTTAGGCTCTATTTGAGAAACAAAAGCTAAATAATCACAAACATTTCTGATAGAAAAGCGTGTACTTACTCCCTTTGACAGATCACCAATAATTAGCTCTTTGGGGTGTCCGTGTGTATACCTCCACTCTTTATGTAAAGGTTTTGGTGAAGTTGCATTGATCTCTTGAATTTGATCTTCATTTTCTTGATCATCATCTCCTTTGGGCACATCTTCATTGATTGTCAATTATTCAAGCTTCTTTGTACCTATTTCATCATTAATAGAATCTTCTTTTCTTGAAGATTTTTCGTTAGTTTCATCAAACACTACATGAATTGATTCTTCAACTAGAAGAGTTTTTCTGTTGAAGACCCTGTATGCCTTGCTAGAAGTAGAGTATCATAAGAAGATACTCTCATCTGACTTGGCATCAAATTTACTGATATTGTCTTTGCCATTGTTTAATATGAAACAGCGACAACCAAATACACGAAAATATTTAAGATTAGGTTTTCGATTTTTTCAAAGCTCATATGGTGTTTTCTTCAAAATAGGTCGAATTAAAACATGATTTAAAATGTAACAGAAAGTATTAATGGCTTCTGCCCAAAAATATCTAGGTAAATCATTTTTGCAAAGCATTGTGCATGCCATTTCTTCAAGAGTCCTGTTTTTTCTTTCTACCACCCCATTTTGTTGAGGTGTCCTAGGTGCAGAAAAATTATGACTAATACCATTATCATTACAAAAAACTTCAAAATCATGATTGTCAAACTCAGTTCCATGATCACTACGCAAAGAAACAATAGTGAGATCTTTTTCGTTTGAAACCCTTTTATGAAATTTAACAAAAGCTGAAAACGTTTCATCTTTATGAGCTAAAAACATTACCCAAGTAAATCGTGCATAATCATCTACAATTACTAGCCCATATTTCTTACCTCCCAAACTAGTTGTTCTGGTTGGTCCAAAGAGGTCCATATGCAATAATTCAAGAGGTCTAGTAGTAGATACTACTCCTTTAGATTTGAAAGTAGATTTAGTTTGTTTTCCAAATTGACATGCAGCACAAATCTTATCTTTTTCAAATGTGAGTTTTGGCAATTCTTTTACAAGATTCTTTTTGCTTAATTTTGAAATCAAATGCATACTAGCATGCCCTAGCCTGCGATGCCAAAGCCAACTAGTTTCACTTGCCTTGGCTTCCCTAGCCACTAGGAATTGACCACTTTCCATGGCTAGATCATCAAATCAACCATGTAAATGTTTCCATGCCTATGACCAGTGAACTTGATGCCATCGACATCTAGACTAGACACCATGCACAAAAATGATTCAAAAATTACTTTAAAACCCTTATCACAAAACTGACTAATGCTGAAAAGATTATGCTTCAAGCTATCAACAAATAATATATTATCTACATAAGCATTAGGGGTGATATGGATTTTACCAATTCCGACAATTTTACCTTTTCCATTATCACCAAAAGTAACGTTTCCACCATTTATAGCTACTAGTGATGAGAATTACTTCACATCCCCTGTCATGTGCCTTGAGCAACCATTGTCCAGATACCACATTCTTCTTTTATTTTTGGTTGCAAGACACACCTGCAGAAATTGATTAAGTTGAAACTTTAGGTACCCAAGTCATCTTGGGTCCTTTAGGGTTAGACAAATTGGTTTCTTTTGGAACCCAAATCTTTCCAAAGGTACTTGATTTTCTTCTATTACAAATATATGATTTATGTCCTAACTTACCACATGCATAGCAGGTAATATTAGAAGATGCAGGTATGAAAAAGTTTTTGAAAAGTTTTTGCTGATTCTGTGACTTAAATCCAAGTCCAGCTTTGTTAAAAACTGCATGTTGACTGTTTAAAAGCATACTTAGTTTTTCTAAACCATAAGTAAACTTTTCTACAAAAGGTTTCACTTTTTCTAACTCTTCTTTGTAATTCTTATTTTAAAGCAACAGTTCTTTGTTTTGTTTTTCAATTTTCTCATTAGTTTCAAAACTTCTATTATTTTTCAAAGAATCCTTTTCTTTTATAAGATTGTCCTTATCATTTTTCAAGGTCTTTACATGTTCAGTTAATTTCTTGTTTTCTTGAATTAAATCTTCAATTTCAGTTGAAAACTTGTCTGAATTTTTGGTAAGCTCTTGATTTAGCTTTCTTGATTTCTTATTTTTCAGTTTTAGTTTTTCATTCTCCATAACTAAATCATCAAAAGCATCATGTAGTTCATTAAAAGTAAATTCATTTTCAGGTTCAGAATTTACCTCATCATCTTCATTGGCCATGAAACACAGGTTGGCGACTTCCTGCTGCTCTTCATCACTACTGGAGTCCTCACTCTTACTCCAGGTAGCCATCATGGCTTTCTTTCTCAATTTCCTTCGACTCTTTTTAAGCAAAGGGCAATCCATTTTATAATGTCCAGGCTTCTTGCACTCGAAGCAGATGGGTGGATCCCTTTCTTTTTCTTTCTCTTTATCTTTATTGTAATCACCTTTTTGTGGCCTTTTCTTGTAGAAGCCCTTCTTCTTTCTCATGAATCTTCTGAATTTTCTTGTAATGAGGGCTGTCTCATCATCATCAGCTTCTTCTTCTGATTCATCACTTGACTCTTCCTTTGTAGTGGACTTGAAGGTTATGGCTTTCTTTTTCTAGTCATTATCCACTGTCTTCTGTTTTAGTGAAAGCTCATAAGTCATCAGTGATCCAAGAAGCTGCTCCAGAGGTAGAGTATTAACATCCTTGGCTTCTTTTATGGCCGTTACTTTCGCATCCCATGAAGCCGGAAGAGACCTGAGAAGTTTGTTAACAAGTTCACCATTAGATATAATCTTTCCCAAACTCATACCATTTACTATATTGGTAAATCTAGTGTACATCTCACTAATACTTTCAGTTGGTTCCATCCTGAACATCTCATACGTATGAATGAGCATGTTCACATTTGTGGTCTTCACTTGGTGTGTACCCTCATGGGTAACCTCAAGTATATCCCAAATTTCTTTGGCAGAAATACAATTTGATATTCTGTTAAATTCACTTAAGTCAAGTGCACAGAATAGCAAATTCATCGCCTTTGCATTTAACTCTGCTTGTTTGATGTCATTGTCATCCCATTCTTCTTCAGATTTTGGGGTGATAATGCCATTAACCAAGTGAGTGGGCTGATGAGGCCCTTTAGTAATTACTCTCCATATATTATAATCTATAGCTTGTAAATAAATGCGCATACGAGTTTTCCAGTATGTATAGTTTGTGCCATTAAAGAAAGGAGGGCGATTTGATGCTTGACCTTCAACTACACCCATTCCAATTGGGGCAGCCATGATCTTTCACTCAAGATCGTTGGACCTACAAGAGAGTACCGGTGCTCTGATACCACTTGTTGCCCAGATATGGTGCCCAAGAGGGGGGGTGAATTGGGTCTTTCTTCTTTTCTTAAAATAAAGCAATATATGTGCTATCAATTTCAAATGTGATGAGTGATAGTGCTCAAGTAATTGTGCAACGGAAGCAATGAAAGATAACAACAATTAAAGAGCAATAGAGAGTAAAGCAATGCAAACACACAAAATGTATAGTGGTTCGGTGCACCTAGCACCTACATCAACTCCCCAAGCTCCACTTGGGAATTTCCACTATAATCTTCTCTAGATTACAGCCGACTTGTTTTATAAGGCTCACAAGTCAAAATCTAAGTTGGTTTTGTTACCTAGGCTCACCAACAAACCTTACACACTTGTTTTGGCTTCGGGCTTACAAGCAACCCTAGTTGGTTTTATCAATTGGCTCACCAACAAACCTCACACTAGTTTCAAATTCCCTTGAAACTAGGCTAGCACAAATAGAGTATGAATACAATGAATAAAAACAAGACAAACTCCTTTTTGAGCAAAAAATAATTCGATGTAGCTCTTGTTAGAGACTCTTCAAGTCTTCCTCTTGGAATCTTGGACCTCACTAAATGCCAAAGACTTGAAAGCTGGATTCCTCAAAAATGAAAAGCTTTTGGCTAAGGAATCTCTTGGATTTTCTCTCTTTTTGGCTTAGGATTGATTGAAAGCTTTGTACTTTTACTCTCTTCTTTTTCACTTTTTCTCCTTGACCTTTTTGAAGTTAGGTGGAGGTTAAATACTTCATTCAAGCTGAAACAACTCCACAAGACCGTTAGAATTAAAAATATGGCCGTTAGAAATCAAATCAAAAGTTTAGAAAAACTAGCCGTTATGCCGTGAGTCGACCTCTGGGTCAAGTGTCGACCTCATGAGTCGACCTCCAGTTTATCTTAGGCAAAAGTCCAGAAAATCATAGTTTTGCCCAGTTTGAATTCTCAGGCGATGAGTCGACCTCTGGTATCGACCTCTGGACAGGTGTCGACCTCAGGTGGTGACCTTTGAAGCATGCCACTGAAATTTTGCCGTGCCGGCCTTGCTGAACTTTTCTTTTCTTCATGAGTCGACCTCTGGTGGTCGACCTTTGGCAAGGTGTCGACCTCTGGTCTGAAATTTTCTGAAACTCTGGAGAGGTGCGTGCCATGCTTAAGTTTCTCTAGGCCTTTGTTTCTTTTGTCAATTACTTCTTAATATGAAGGTCCAATATAAGAAATTTGATTTTGTTTAAGGTAGAAGAGCTCTTTCCCAAATCAAGCAAGCTTGGTTTCATCATTGTACTCTTGATACTCTTTTTGAATAACCTAAGGCCTGAAACTTTATCTTGAAATGAAACATTAATTCAAACATATACTCAACCTTTTGTTAATCATCAAAACTAA
Source organism: Areca catechu (assembly GCA_021397845.1). Lineage (NCBI taxonomy): Eukaryota > Viridiplantae > Streptophyta > Magnoliopsida > Arecales > Arecaceae > Areca > Areca catechu. The sequence goes on along the minus strand of CM038051.1, from coordinate 177,265,254 downwards.
GGAGCCAAAGCCAACAGTTTCAGTGGTGGTGGTGGTGCTTCACCCTCTTGGTTGAGCTTGCACTTGTGTTGGTGTCAATATTATTGTTACCTCTTCCCCTTCTAGGGTTGTCGATCGTTCTTTGTAGTTGAAAAGTGATCGTTGGATGCTTGCCTCGGGATCCTCGTTGGGTTGGCAGGCGCGTGCGGCAGGATACGATGCCGTGGAAGGGACGTCTTTCCTCACATGCGGTAAGAGAAACTTCTATTCGCTTTGACATCCTCTCCGGTCATCCCATTCCGGGAAGTTTGGTAGAGCCTCGATCCGGGGGTCGCCGCCCCTGGGGTTAGTGCCCTCTGACTAGCCCATCCTCCTGGTCGTACAGGTGGACAGGTTGTTATTGCGGCATGGTGGGCACTGCCCCGTGGTCCTTAAGATGATGGTACCGTCCTCCCACCTTTATCCGGGCTAGAGGCCGAGCAGAGGAGGCAAGGCAGAACGCAGGCCCGGTCCAGAGGGCTCGGCCTCGGGGAGGCTCCACATGGCGAAGGAGGGCTGGGCTCGACTCCGATTACAGGGCTCGATCTCTGAGGGTCTCACTTTGGAGGGCAGAGTGCGGGCCCGGTCCAGAGGGCTCTACCTCGGAGAGGCTCCACGTGGTGGAGGAGGATTGAGCTCAACTGCGACCACGGTGCTCGATCTCCAAGGATCTCGCTCTGGAGGGCAGAGTGCGGGCCCGGTTCAGAGGGCTCGGCCTCGGAGAGGCTCCACGTGGCGGAGGAGGGCTAAGCTCGACTCCGACCATGGGGCTCGATCTCCGAGGGTCTCGCTCTGGAGGGAAGAGTGCAACTCTAGCCTAGGCATCCCGAGCTCGCGAGGCCAGCCTGGTGGAGGACGGAGCTCGGCTCGTTGTCTCGAGGGAGCTCAGCTCAGCTCGGTAGAGGAGTCCGGGCAGGAGGGTTGACGTGGCGTCCGACGCGGCGGCCTCCTTTAATGTGGTGCCTATTAGCTCTCCCATGTCAGCAATCTCGCCACATCATTTGCCCCCCACTCCCGAGGCTCGTTAGTACACGGTGCTCGGGCCGAAGAAAGTAATTATGATGCTGACATGGGAAGGCGGAGATCTGGCACAATGATGGTCATGATTGCTAGCACTCCGTGAGATGGTCCTGCAGGCCAATGCTGGGGTGCCACGTGGCCATGTCCGAGGAGCGGTTATTGTTGGCATAGAATTCAGAGCGGCTGGGATGTCCTTTTTAGCACTGATCAGCACATGGCGTAGATCCGTTGGCAGAGGGGTCGCAACGGTACGGATTTGACGGGTCTTTTCGAAGTGAAAATAAGTTTTTTATCCAAAACTTCTATTCTTTCAAATCCTTCATGCCTGTTGCAGTGCTTGGACTCCCTTTTTTTCATGATCCACTTTCGCCTTTCCTCCCTCTAAGGAACCAGGTCGGTCCCCCTTCTTCCTCCTTTCCCTTGGGTAGGGTTCCACTTCCGAGGTTAGGGCCTTCCGCAAATCGAGTCCATTCTTTCTTCTTCCTGGGTCTTTCTCATAGGATATCTCATTCCGGTCCTGGTTTCCATCCTTCCAACTAGGATGAAGCCGGTCCTTCCGTGCAGGGGCCAGTGTCTTCCCCCTTCGATGAGGAGTCGAAGGGGGCGCGGTTCGAGTTCAGTAAGAGGTCGCCCTTCCACTTCGCAAAGTGTCCATTAGGGAACCGGGGGCTGCTTCTTCTCGTCCTTCTCGCCTTCCTCCCCCACCCAAATCGGTTTCTGAGCCTATTCGGTCAACAGGTTCTAGTGGGATTGCTTCGACGATTTCTGCTGTGGAACTGGGGACCATTTGGGATGTCTATAGCATCCTGCACTCTGTCCAGCTTCTGGTCCCCCGACCCGAGGATAGGGTCACTTCGAGTGGCCCGAGCCGGATCGCCTTCTACGAAGAGACCTTCTTGGGAGGGCTTCGTTTTCCTTTCCACCCCTTCTTCATGTCCATGCTGAGCAACTACCGCCTAGTCCCCGCTCAGCTAGTCCCCAACGCCATTAGGACTATCTTTTCCTTCATCGTCCTCTGTCATGTCCACGGGTTTGTCACCCGGTTCTCTTTGTTCAGGGTGTTCTTTGCCCTGAAGCACCATCCTACGGAGAACGGGTGGTGGTCCTTATCTTCCCGTCTGAAGGGCATCAGGTTCGATCTCCCCTTTTCCATCAAGGGATGGAAGAGTAGGTTCTTCTTCGCCACCGTCGAGGGGGTTGACTGGGTTTGGAGCGATCCAGACCAGTCCCCCAACCGAATCTCCGCGGTTGATGTAGCTGACCGAGATGACTACGAGCAGCTTCGCACTACCTAGATCCCTTCTCTTGAGGTTCTGCTGTCGGAGCAGAACCTCTTTGACGCCAGGGTCGACCCGACGAGAGGGTCGAGTGAGTCTGGTCTGGGTCTTTCTTTCATACATATATGCTCTCTCTCCTTTTTATTTTGGGCTGACTTTCCTGGCTTCTAACCCGTGGTTGATCTGTGTGCAGGGATGATCTTCTCGGAGAGCGATTTGCTGTTGATCACCAAGAAGAGGCCGCCCACCGGGATTGCCAATGAGCCTCCTCCGAGGCAGGCCCAGGTCGAGGGCACATCGGCAGCCGCCCCCGCCGTGCCAGTCACCTCAAGGAGGAGGGAGGCTGAGGAGGCTCATGCGCCGTCCGCGACACCAAGGCTGAGCCAGCAGGTGGTTCGAGGAGTTGAAGAGCGAACGATGCCATGGACTGAGGCCCCAGCTTCGGAGCCTGAGACGGTCATCCGGGCTGGTGTTGCTACTGTTGCGCCCTCCCACTCCCCGAACCCGATGATGATTGAGGTCGAGGAGGGGGTGATTCGCGTTGGAGCTCCACCTGTCGCTACTGCTATGCCAGCTCCCCCTGCGATGGTGCCGGATCCCCGACTGGTCCCTGGGGGTCCCACCGCTGGTGGGACAGGTGCACCTGCTCCCCGAGAGAGCAAGAGGGATGAGGCGAGGCATCGTCTCCCATTCAAGCTGGGGCCGAAGAGCTCCTTGCTTGACAGCCGTGCCCTAGCCGCGCGCATGATGGATTTCTCAATCCAACCATGCGATCGGCAAGAGATGGCCGGGCTGTGAATGGGAGATGTGGTTGATAGCATTTTCTCCCAGCTCTATACGGTGAGCAACTATGTCTTTTTCTTTATCCTCCCTCTTTTTTTTTTGACCTTTTATGTGGTGCAAGTCGACGTCGAGGCCCCCTTCGTCAAAGGCTGCCGTCGAAACTGGGAGCATGTTAAACAGCAGCGGGCAGCCGAGATCACGTCATTGAAGGCCGACCTGAAGAAGAGGGCTAACTCCGACGAGGTGCTTGACCGGCGGGTCAAGGACCTCGAGAAGCAGCTTGCTGGCTCCGAGGGGCATGCAAGGGAGCTCCCGGAGAGCCTCGACCGGGAGCAGGGCCAGTCAAGGAAGAGGATCGAGGAGCTCACCGACGCCGAGCGGAGGTTGGGGGTATTCAATGTCGAGGCATCCCAGCAGAAGGGGATAGCCCAGTCCCTCCAAGCCCGGCTGGCGGCGGAGAAGGAGAAGTCGACCGCGGCCCAGAAGGTGGCCGAGGAGGCGGCCAAGTCGATCGAGGATGCCAGATGCGAGGCTGCCGCAGCGAAGAAGGAGGCTGCAGAGGTGATCGCAAGGTACAAGGCCTCAGAGGAGTTCATCATCGAGAACCAACAGACGGCGTCGGACTCCTTCTATAAGGGGTTCATGTACCTGCACCGCCAAGTTGAAGGGTTCATCTCAGATGAGGGTCATAGCTGCCTCAGTTACCCCGGTGCTTCAGACTAAGAGGCGGGTGCTGAGGGGGTCGTCGCTCCCAAGCCTTCTACACCAGTCGAGGTCAGAGCTGTACCGCCTGAAACTATAGCCGCACAGCCGGAGGCCCCTGCGGACAGAACCTCTCAGTCCTACAGCCCAGCTGAGGGGTCAGCTGGAGGGTAGCTCTTTCCCTTCTTCTCTGGTATTTTGTTTTCTTTCTATACTTGGTCGGGGTCACCTGGCATGTCGGGGGCCCGTAGAATACTTGTAATTGGTCCTTGGTTAATAAAATTTGAATTTTTTCTTACAACCCATCCTTTGCCTGGTTCTTCCATCTTTTTTCTCTTTCTTTCACTCCCCTCCCTTCTTTTCTTCTTCTTTCTTCTTCTTTTTTTTTTTTGTTGAGTGGGGAGATTAGAGAAGGGGGTCCCACCTCGCTTGGGGCTGAATTACCAAGCTTTGGTGTTGGCAAGTCGGGCGCAAGGTTCTGGCTATTGTGAGCAGCTGGGCTCGATGTTTCCTTGGTCGGAGAGCTGAGCCCCGGTCCAAGGTGCCTGAGGGCTGGTCTCATGTCTTGGGTGCCTTGGAGCTAGGCTCGAGGCCTTCCTGGCCAGAGCACTGGGCCCCGGTCCAGGGGTTGCCTGAGAGTTGGGCTCAAGTCTTTGGCGCCTTGGAGCTAGGCTCAAGGCGTTGATAGGAGCTGCTTGGCTCAAAGGTCCCTTGGCCGGAGGTCTGAGCTCCGGTCTTGGGTTGGAATCTCATAGCAGGGCTCGGAGATGTTGATGACTACAAGTAGCGTGGCTCGAAGATCCCTTGGCATCTCGGAGCTGGGCTTAAAGATGTTTGAGATTGATAGCATCTTGGCTCGAAGATTCCTTGGACGGAGGTCTAAGCTCCAGTCTTGGGTTGGCATCTCGGAGCTGGGCTCGGAGATGTTGATGACTGCGAGCAGTGTGGCTCGAAGATTCCTTGGCGTTTCGGAGTTGGGCTTGAAGATGTTTGAGATTGAGAGCATCTTGGCTCGAAGATCCCTTGGCCGGAGGTCTGAGCTCCGGTCTTGGGTTGGCATCTCGGAGATGGGCTCGGAGACATTAATAACTGCGAGTAGTGTGGCTCGAAGATCCCTTGGCCGGAGGTCTGAGCTCCGATCTTGGGTTGGCATCTCGGAGCTGGGCTCGGAGACGTTTGAGATTGAGAGCAGCTTGGCTCAAAGATCCCTTGGCATCTCGAAGCTGGGCTCGAAGATGTTTGAGATTAAGAGCAGCTTGGCTTGAAGATCCCTTGGCCGGAGGTCTGAGCTCCGGTCTTGGATTGGCATCTCGGAGCTGGGCTCAGAGACATTGATGACTGCGAGCAGCGTGGCTCGAAGATCCCTTGGCATCTCGGAGCTGGGCTCGAAGACGTTTGAGATTGAGAGCAGCTTGGCTCGAAGATCCCTTGGCATCTTGGAGCTGGGCTCGAAGATGTTTGAGATTGAGAGCAGCTTGGCTCGAAGATCCCTTGGCTGGAGGTCTGAGCTCCGGTCTTGGGTTGGCATCTCGGAGCTGGGCTCGAAGACGTTGATGACTGCGAGTAGCATGGCTCGAAGATCCCTTGGCATCTCGGAGCTGGGCTCGAAGATGTTTGGGATTGAGAGCAGCTTGGCTCGAAGATCCCTTGGCATCTCAGAGCTGGGCTTGAAGACGTTTGAGATTGAGTGCAGCTTGGCTCGAAGATCCCTTGGCCGGAGGTCTGAGCTCCGGTCTTGGGTTGGCATCTCGGAGCTAGGCTCGGAGACGTTGATGACTGCGAGCAGCGTGGCTCGAAGATCCCTTGGCATCTCGGAGCTGGGCTCGAAGGTGTTTGAGATTGAGAGCAGCTTGGCTCGAAGATCCCTTGGCATCTCGGAGTTGGGCTCGAAGATGTTTGAGATTGAGAGCAGCTTGGCTCGAAGATTCCTTGACCGGAGGTCTGAGCTCCGGTCTTGGGTTGGCATCTCGGAGCTAGGCTCGGAGACATTGATGACTGCGAGCAGCGTGGCTCAAAGATCCCTTGGCATCTCGGAGCTAGGCTCGAAGACGTTTGAGATTGAGAGCAGCTTGGCTCGAAGATCCCTTGGCATCTTGGAGCTGGGCTCGAAGACGTTTGAGATTGAGAGCAGCTTGGCTTAAAGATCCTTTGGCCGGAGGTCTGAGCTCCGATCTTGGGTTAGCGCCTCGGAGCTGGGCTTGGAGACGTTGATGAGGTTTTCCTGCAAGACAGATAAACACTTGCGTAAGGAAAGACCATTGTTATTATTATTGATGGGAAGCCTTAAATTATTGATAGTATTTTTGCAAGTTGCAGGCATTTCATATTCGAGGGAACCTGACATCGCCAAGATCTTCGAGGTAATAGGCCCTTTGTGAGAGGGCTTCAGCCACTTTATAGGGGCCTTCCCAGTTTGGTGAGAGCTTGCCGCACTCCCTGGGTTGAGATGCCTCTGCCCGCCGTAGCACCAAGTCTCTGGGTTTGAAAGCTTTTGGCCTGACCCGGGCATTGTAGTACCGAGCCACTCATTGCCGGTAGGCCGCCATTCATAGCCAGGCTTTATCCCTTGCTTCTTCGAGGAGATCCAGGTTGAGTAGGAGGTGCGCCGAGTTCTGTGCCTCGTCATACTGCTGCACTCGTAGTGTGGGCACGCTGAGCTCGACCGGGATGATCGCCTCGTCACCGAAAATAAGGCTGAAGGGTGTCTCATCAGTCGCTGTTCGGGGCGTTGTGTGGTAGGCCCATAAAATGCTAGGGAGTTCTTCTGCCCACCTGCCCTAAGCTTGGTCCTGCTTGGTCCTGAGTCCTTGGAGGATGGTTCGGTTGGTCACCTTGGTTCTCCATTTGTTAGAGGGTGAGCCACCGAGGTGAATCGGTGTTGGATGCCATGCTCGGTGCAGAACCCTTCGAACTCTCGATTGTCAAACTGTCGCCCGTTGTCGGTGATGACACAATGGGGGAGTCCGAAGCGGCAAATGATTGACTTCCAGAAGAATGGCAGACATTAGCTTCCGCGATCCGGGCTAGTGGCACTGCTTCAACCCATTTAGTGAAGTAGTTGATTGCTACCAGCAGAAATCTTCGCTGCCCTGGTGCGGGGGGAAACAGTCCCAAAATATCCATTTCCCACTGGGTAAAAAGCCAAGGGACTGAGAGTTGGGAGATCGGCGCCGCCAGCTGGCACTGTATATTTGCGTGGCATTGGCACTTGTCGCACCTTTTAACGAAGTCGACGACGTCCTCCCTCATGGTCTCCCAGAAGTATCCCTGGCGAAGAGCTTTATAAGCCAGCATCCTCCCTCCTACATGGCTCTCGTAGAGGCCTTCTTGTATCTCTTGGAGCACAGAGGCTGCCTCGACGGGCCTGAGGCACTTCAGGAGCGGATAGGAGTAGGATCGGTGGTAGAGCTGGGCCTCCATCAGAACGAACCGGGAGGCCTTCTTCTTGACGAGGACAGCTTCTATGCAGTCCTCGGGTAGGGAGCCATCAGTGATGTACCTGATGTACTTGTCCATCCAGCTCGACTCGGGGGTAACTTGGTGCACCTCCTCCGAGCTCTCATAGCTGGGACTTTCGAGGTACTCGATGTAGGCGCATCCCAGTGACGAGTCTAGCAAGGTTGCAAGCCTAGACAGTGCATCCGCGCGCACATTTTTCCCTTGGAGAATGTGGAAGATGCTGAAACGCTGGAGGCCTATCGTGTTCACGTGGACCTGCTCCAGGTACTTCATCATCTGGGTGTCCCTTGCTTTATACTCTCCAGAGACTTGTCCGGCAACCAACTGGGAGTCGGTGAAGACTTTTAAGTCTTTCACACCCATCTCGCAGGAGACTCTTAGGCCTGCGAGGAGTGCCTCATACTCCGCTTGGTTGTTTGTTGTGGCGAACTTGAAGCAGAGGGTGCATTCAGCCACAACCCCATCGCCGTTGGTGAGGATGAGGCATGCTCCGCTCCCATCGGAATTGGATGCTCCGTCCACGTGGAGGATCCAAGGTTCCTCTCTTGGTATGGGCTCCGTTATTGTCTGCTTTGGCTCCTCGATGAACACGGTGCACTCGACCACGAAGTCAGCTAGGACTTGGGCCTTCTGTAAAGATCTCGGTCGGTATACTATGTCGAACTCACTGAGCAGCAAGGACCACTTGGCCAATCTCCTAGAAGTCTTGGGTCGGTTGAGTATGGTTCTCAGCGACTGATCCGTCACGACCATTATTGGGTGTGCTTGGAAGTAGGGCCTGAGGCGCTTAGCAGACATTATTAGAGCAAAAATGAGTTTCTCGGAGCGAGTATACCTGATCTCCGCATCATGGAGGATTTTGCTGGTGTAGTATACCGGCTTCTGAGATTTGTCCTCGTCTGCACGGACGAGAACCGAGCTGACGGCTCCTGGTGTAATCGCTAGATAAAGCAGGAGCTCCTCCCCCTCTTCCGGCCTGGAGAGCAACGGGGGAGAGGCAAGGAATTTTTTTAGCTCCTCGAAGGCTGCTCTGCACTCCTCCGTTCAGGTGAAGTCATGCATCTTGCACAGCACCTTGAAGAATGGAAGGCAACGGTCGGTCGACCTCGAGATGAATCTACTGAGGGCGGCGATACGCCCCGCCAGGCGCTGGACCTGCTTCTTGGAGGTCGGGTGCTCCATGTTGATGATGGCCTGAACCTTTTCTGGGTTCGCTTCGATGCCTCTCTGAGTGACCATAAAGCCGAGGAACTTCCTTGCCGCCACTCCGAAAGAGCACTTCACCGGACTCAGCTTCATCTGGTGTTGCCGTAGGCTGTGGAAGGATTCGGCGAGGTCAGCGATGTGGCTCGAGCTCGGCTTGCTCATGACTTGCATGTCATCCATATACACTTGCATGTTGCGGTCGATTTGATCCTTGAAGACCTTATTGACCAGGTGTTGGTATGTGGCCCCCGTATTCTTCAGACCAAAAGGCATCATCCTGTAGCAGTACGTCCCTTGATCGATGATGAAGGCGGTGTGCTCCTCATCTTCCGGATGCATACAGATTTGGTTGTACCCGGAGAACGCATCCATGAAGGAGAGCAGCCTGTGGCCAGAGGTGGCGTCCACCAGCTGGTCAATCTTCGGTAGAGGGAAGCTGTCCTTTGGGCAAGCCTTGTTGAGGTCAATGTAGTTTACACAAATCCTCCACTTGCCATTGTTCTTATTTACCATCACTACATTCGCCAGCCAGCTCGAATACTGGACCTCTCGAACGAAGCCGGCAGCCAAGAGTTTGTCAACTTCCTCCTTGATAGCTGCTTGCCTCTTCAGGATGAAACTTCTCTTTTTCTGCCGAACTGGTATGTGCTTTGGGTCAACACTCAATTTGTGAGTAATGATGTCAGGAGGGATACCTGGCATGTCTGCTACCGTCCAGGCGAATACATCTACACTCGCCCGCAGGAACTCCAGTAGTTGGGCCCTCTCCTCCTCGGGTAGCTGGGCTCCAATCTACACTATCTTCGTGGGATCGTCTCTGAGCGGGTAAGAGAGCAGGCACTCGACCGGGCCTCCCCTGGGATATTAGGCCCTTTGGTCGAGGTCATCTGCCTTGGGATCATCCTCGGGAACCTTGGCCCCAGGGAGGGTTTGGAAGCAATGCTGCACCAGTTGGGATGCTCCCCTCATTTCCCCAACACCGTAGGGGGTAGGGAACTATACAAGTAGCCTCTTGGTGGAGACAACGACGTCGAGTTAGTTGAGCCTAGGCCAGCCCAAGATCACGTTGTAGACGGAAGGGAGCCTTACAACCGTGAAAGTCATCATAACAGTGCTCTGCCGAGGTGGGGTCCCGGCAGTGACCGGGAGAGTGATTTCTCCCTCTACCCTTATGGAATCACCTGTGAAACCAACAAGGGGTGCATGCACAGGCCTAAGCTGATCGGGGAAAAGGTTCATCCTAGAGAAGGCAACATAAAAAAGCACGTCTGTGGAGCTTCCACTATCAACCATGATGCATTTTACAGGGTGCTTCACGATCGTCATCTCGATGACCACAGCATCATTATTTACATTTTTCTTTCCGTCTTCCCCTTCTCTCATAAAGGGGGATACATTCTCAGGTTCCCCTGTCCCCTGGACCTTCTTGGGCGTGCACGCTGCTTCCCAGGAGATCATGCCCACCGGCTTCTCAGTAGGACGGTTGTCGATGGTTGGAGCTGGCAGGAGAGCGATGAGCGCCTGGGACTCCACCTGAGGTCGGCCCCCCACGAACCTTTTGAGGTAGCCCCTCTTGATGAGTTCCTCGATTTCTCACTTGAGGTTGCGGCACTCCTCAGTATCGTGGCCGTGGTCACGGTGAAAGTGACAGTACTTTGTTTTGTCACGGTCGGTGGAGGACTTCATCGGAGGCGGGCATCTCAGGTAGTCCTCGTCTTAAATTTTCATGAGAATTTTTATCCTCGGGGCGAGGAGAGGGGTGTAACTCTCCTCAGGAATGGGAGCCCCTCCTAGTCTTGGTCGGTCCCTCTGGGAGTTCGGAGCCTGGGGTGCCGGCTTCCAGGTCCCGGGCATCTCGGTGGAGGCCGGCTTCTTCAGTAGCCTCCCATCGAGCTCTCGCCTCGTACGATCCGCATTCTCGGCGCGGATGTACTTCTGGGCTCGGAGGAGGAGCTCGAAATAAGTCTTGGAGGGCTTCTTGTCCAGTGAGTAGGTCAGGCGGGAGGTCCTGAGCCCTTGCTTCAGCGCCAGCATGGCAACTGGCTCATCAAGGTTGTAAATTTCCAGTATGACAGCCTTGAAACGAGCCACGTAGTCCCACAGGGGCTCGCGGTCCTGCTGCCGGATGGAGAAGAGGCTATCTGCCTCTCATGGCAACTTCCTACAAGCATCAAAGTGGGCCACGAACTTCTGTCCTAACTGAGCGAAAGAGTTGATGCTCTCCGGCTCCAAACGGGTGAACTACACCCGTGCTGCTTTCCAAAGAGTAGCAGGAAAGGCGATGCAGAGAAGAGCATCAGTGGCCCCCTGGACTCTCATGAGGGTCTGATAGCTTTTCAGATGGTCCAGGGATTGGCTTTGCCTGGATTTCTTGGGAGAATGGGGGATGGGCATCATAGCCCGCTAGCTCACTAGCGGAGCCCTGCATGTTGGCAAACCGGTGGGAGAACTCCGCCAGCATGTGCTCATGTTCCTCCAGGTGCTTCTCTGCTGCGTGCCCGATGGCTTTATCAGTAGACCCCTCCACCGAAGGAGACGGAGAAGGTGACATGGGTGCCCGGCACCCATGGCGGGGGGTCTTGCTTCTCCTACCTCGGTGGGGCTTTGACAATGCCCGCCCAAGGTTTGGTGAGCGGCTCTCCCTGTCAGCAGACCCGGCTCGTTGCCTCTTCGCCGGAGTCTAATGACTACCCCGGTTGTAGGTGACGGCCCGGACTGCGAAGGCCTTCCTTGGAAGGAACGTAGGCTATCGCGGGAAGCTGCGACGTGGGTCACCGGAGTCCCTGGCTACTGGTGGGTAGCCAAGGACCGGTGCTGACACTGAAGCTGGTGCACTACCGTAGCGAGGATCTGCATCTGCTGGATGAGTGCAGCCAGCTGAGATTCCACCGGAGGTGGTTGAACTGGAGCAGATGGCCCCGCCTCTAGGTTGTGTGGGTTCCCTTGGGAAGGGGAGTCCCCTGCATGGCTGGCAGAGGCCTCTCGCACCCGTGTCATCACCATCCCTCCGTGGAACTTGTCTATAAAGGGATGGAGGGCTTGACTTGGATCAAAGATCCTTCACAATGCCACCCGCAGCCCCTTCCTGGCATGCTAATCTGTTGCCGCCAAGATCGCCGTGGCTCGTAGCTGCTGCCGGTGCTAGAGTATGCTCCCTTCGCTGCCTGGTGGTCCTCTGGTCCTGGACCTGCAAAATAGGGGTTAGTGACCCGGGCTGAGGTTTCCAGCTTGGGCACTCCGACGATCAAGTCAGTGACGATCCAAGAGAATAGATCCTCTTGGTCGAGCCCCTTTTGACGGACTCCACACTAGGAGAAGTGAATGGTATGAGAATGGAAATGAAAACGTAGCAGGGGGAGAACGACGGTGGGGGCAGAGGGGTTCTCTGCTTGGCCACTTCCCTTTGTTCCCCTGCTTTGCTTCAGTGGTGGTGGTGGTGGTGCTTCGCCCTCTTGGTTGAGCTTGCACTTGTGTTGGTGTCGGTATTGTTGTTACCTCCCCCCTTCCGGGGGTGTCGATCATTCTTTGTAGTTGAAAAGTGACCGTTGGATGCTTGCCTCGGGATCCTCGTTTGGTTGGCAGGCACGTGAGACAGGATACCGTGCTATGGATGGGACGTCTTTCTTGACATGCGGTAGGGAAAACTTCTATTCGCTCTGACATCCTCTCCGGTCGCTCCATTTCGGAAAGCTTAGCAGAGCCTTGATCCGGGAGCCGCCACCCCCGGGGTTCGTGCCTTCTGACTGGCCCATCCTCCTGGTCGTACGGGCGGACATGTAGTTATTGCAGCATGGCGGGCACTGCCCCGTGGTCCTTGAGATGATGGTACCGTCCTCCCGCCTTTATTCGGGTTGGAGGCCGAGCAGAGGAGGCAGGGCAGAATGCGGGCCCTGTCCAGAGGGCTCGACCTCGGGGAGGCTTCATGTGGCGGAGGAGGGCTGGGCTCGACTCCGATCACGAGGCTCGATCTCCGAGGGTCTCGCTCTAGAGGGCAGAGTGCGGGCCCGATCCAGAGGGCTCGACCTCGGAGAGGCTTCACGTGGTAGAGGAGGGCTGAGCTCGACTCCGACCACGGGGCTCGATCTCCGAGGGTCTCGCTCTAGAGGGCAGAGTGTGGGCCCGGTCTAGAGGGCTTGGCCTCGGAGAGGCTCCACGTGGCGGAGGAGGGCTGAGCTCGACTCCGACCACGGGGCTTGATCTTCGAGGGTCTCGCTCTAGAGGTTAAAGTACAGCTCCGGCCTAGGGTTCCCGAGCTCGCGGGGCCAGCCTGGCGGAGGACGGAGCTCGGCTCGTTGTCTTGAGGGAGCTCAGCTCAGCTCGGTAGAGGAGTCTGGGTAGGAGGGTTGATGTGGCATCCGACGCGGTGGCCTCCTTTTACGCGATGCCTGTCAGCTCTCCCATGTCAGCAATCTCGCCACATCAGCATCGACATTCTTGCCGTCGTGGTTCAGAACCTTCAAGATGCGGCCAACGACAGACAGCAACCGCTCGCGATGTCCAGAACAAGTCATCGACCTGCTATCGAGGGAAGTCGACAGTAAGGAGTCCCTTGACTCTACTCCCACAAGACCCCGGAGCCCCGGAGGTCACAGAGAACTCATGCCGACTAAAAGAGAATAAGGTCCGCCTCACACTTTTTCGCGGATTTGGTCCCCAACGATGACTAGTGACGCAACGGGGACCCGAGGGACTGCATCAGCAAGCTCCAATGCATGGAGGAGCAAATTGCCGAACTGGTCGATCGACAAAATGGAGAAGAAGCGCTGGTGTACGACTCTCGCCCGCCATTCTCTGCCAGAATTATGGGGGAAGCTATCCCCTGTCACTTTAAGATCTCCCAGGTGGATGCCTGCGATCACACCACCAACCCTCTAGATCATCTAGGCACTTATAAGGCCCACATGATGGTACATGCACCTCCGACACCCTCCACTACATCACTTTTCCCACGACACTCAAGAAGGTGGCTCGGATGTGGTTCTCTGCCATCCGACCAGGTACAATTCATTCCTTCTCCCAACTGGAAAAATTCTTTTTATCCCATTTCAGGACCTGTAGCTGGATGCCGAGAAACATGGATTGCCTCTTCCTCGTACAGCAGAAGAAAGGAGAAACCCTCCGGGATTACATGGCTCGATTTAATTCGGCAACCATGGAGATCCCGGACCTCAACGAGCATGTAGCTAAGTCGGCCTTTAAGAAGAGGCTGTGATCGTCCAGGCTCACTTTCTCACTGGATAAAAAGTTCTCGACAAGTTACTCCGAACTACTGGCCCGGGCTAAAAAATATGTCCTGGTAGAAGAACAAGCGGCAAGCCAATGCTAGGCTGAAAGGAGGTCGGCTCCCAAGAGGAGGAGTGATAGGGCTCCCGAAGTCTAACCTCCCAGCGATGGCATCAACTCGGCCCGATGCCACATCCCTAAGTCGAAGGACTTTCCCAGGAGGTTTGAGACTTACACACCTCTCTCCCTCCCGAGGGAGAAAATCCTTATAAAGATAGAGAAGGAAACCTTCCTACAAAGGCCTCGCCTGATGAGAAGCCCCTCCACATCAAGGAATAAGGACAAGTAATGCCAGTTCTACCGTGACCACGGGCATAGCACAGAAGATTGCCTCCAGTTGAAGGATGCAATCAAATACTTGATCAGGTGGGGATACCTGCACAAGTATGTCCGACCCTAGAGGATTCGGGCTGAAACTTCCATCACTAGAAACCCCTCGGAGGAAACAGAGCTGCCCAACCAACATCCCACCAATGAAAATGTTGGCATGCTCTACCATCGGTCCGACTGGAGGGAAGAAGAAGGTCAGGACATCTTGATGAGGCCTCGGGTTCTAACATAATTAGTTTCTTCGACGAAGACCTTTGAGAGACCCAGGTCTCTGGAAATGATTCTGTTGTTGTATCGACAGTAATTGCTAATTATGATGTAAGGAGGATCCTCATTGATAATGGAAGCTCCACTGAAGTTTTGCTGTATGATGCCTTAGTTAGAATGAACTTGCTTAGAACCAGGCTGCAAGAATCCCCAATGCCGTTAACTGGGTTTGGGGAGAACTCCATTGGCATAAAAGGAGAAATAACTCTGCCCATGACCATCAGATCAGAGCCTTATCAAAAGACCCTTCCTATCAATTTTGTGGTCATCCAGACGACATCAACTTACAATGCCATATTGGGGTGACCGGTCCTGAACAAATTCTGAGCTATTGTATCTACTTACCACTTATTAGCGAAATCTTCGACTCGGAATGGGGTCAGAGAGATGAGAGGGGATCGTAAGATGGCCAGACAGTGTTTGACCATTCAGGACAGGCAATCGAGAGACCATTCCATCTTGGAACAACTTGATCCCAGGGCCGAAACTGACTACTGTGGAGAACTAATCGAGAGGATCCTATTCGTACCCCTCAGGGAGGATAATCCTACTAGGATCCTACAGGTCGGGAGCACGCTCAGCGAGGAGGCCAAATCAGAGCTAGTCGGCTTCCTACAGGACAATGCCAACGTCTCGCCTGGTCGGCATCAGACATGCTGGGCATTCCGTCGAAAGTCATAACCCATCAGCTTAAGGTGGATCCTACCTGTAAGCTTGTCCGATAAAAGAAGAGGAACTTCATCCCCGAGAGACAAAGGACGATTGATGAGGAGGTCAAAAAGCTCCTCAAAGCTGGCTTCATCAAAGAAGCCCACTACCCTGACTGGTTGGCGAATGTCATGATGGTGAGGAAAGCCAACGGAAAATGGAGGATATGTGTGAACTACACTGACCTTAACAAAGCTTGCCCGAAGGATAACTTTTCCTTATCGAAGATCGACCAATTGGTGGATGCCACTGCTGGTCACCAGCTTCTGAGCTTCATGAACACCTTCTCCAGGTACAACCACATCAGCATGGACTCGGAGGACGAGGAGAAGACAGTCTTCATCACTGACAAAGGGCTGTACTGCTATAAAATGATGCCCTTCGGTCTAAAGAACACTGGAGCCACTTTTTAGATGTTGATCAACAGGATCTTCAAAGAACAACATGGAAAAAACATGGAGGCATATGTTAATGACATGATAGTTAAGAGCCTCCGGAGAGCCGACCACATCAAGGATCTGAAAGAATCTTTCGATGCCCTGAGGAACCACCAGATGAAGCTGAACCCAGCCAAGTGTACCTTTGGGGTGACCTCTAAAAAATTTCTCGGCTTTGTGGTCAAGCGAGGAATCAAGGTCAATCCTGATAAAATCAAGGCTGTCATCGACATGGGGCATCCAACCAGCAAGAAGCAAGTGCAAGAACTCACGGGTCAGATAGCCTCTCTCAATCATTTCATTTCTAGGTTGATCAAAAGGTGTCTCCCTTTTTTCAAAACATTGCGGTGGTCGGATCGCTTCCATTGGACCGACGAATGTCGATTGGCCTTTGAAGCACTGAAGGCATATCTAGAGACTCCCCCTTACTTGCTAAGCCTATGGAAGGAGAGTCTCTGTATTTGTATCTATCAGCATCAGATGAGGTGGTGAGCTCCGTCCTTGTCTGGATAGGGGAGAACAACTGGCAAAAGTCGGTCTACTGCACCAGTAAGATACTCCATAATGCTAAAACAAGGTATCCTAAGATGCAGAAGCTTGTCTACTCCTTGGTTATAGCAACCAAGCGATTGCGGCCTTACTTTCAGGTGCATTCAATCATCATCCTGACCGATCAACCTTTCAAGGCTTCCTCAGAAGTCTCGATACCTTGGGATGACTTGCCAAGTGGGCCATCAAGCATGGCGAATTTGACATCTCCTTTCAGTCTCGATCGGCTATGAAGGCTCAGGTGATCGCCGACTTCATAGCAGAGTGTACCTAGAGACAGGAGACACCTTTGCAAACAGTCGCACACCTGAGGGTGATATTGCTGAAGGGTCAAACCCCGCCTAGACACTCCATGTGGACGGGGCATCTAACCTGCTGGTTGCGGAGCAGGCTTAATCCTGGCCGACCCCGACGGACAGAACCTAGAATATGCCCTGTGTTTCGCATTCTAAGTATCAAATAACCAGGCATAGTATGAAGCCCTCCACGCAAGACTAAGGATAGCTGATGAGCTAGGCATCGGATGGATCAGAGCCTTCTCGGATTCTCAACTGGTGGTCAACCAGGTGAGAGGCGAATTCAAGGCGAGAGATCCGACCCTAGCCAAGTACTTGAGTAAGGTGCAGAGCCTTGTGGCTCGACTCAAATTTTTCGAGATCATCCACATACCTCGGGTGCAAAATTCTCGGGCAGATACCTTGTCACGGCTGGCCACTACCGTCACTGATTCCTCCGACCAGACTTTCATGGAGCACCCACAAAGCCCAAGCATTGCTAAAGAGACATCGGAAATCCATCAAGCAGAACGAGGGGCTTGTTGGATGGACCCCATCCTTGCGTTCCTCAACGAAGGAACCCTGCCAGAAGATAAAGCCGAAGCCAAACATGTACGCTGGATGGCCTTGAAGTATGTCATCCTCGGTGGAATCCTCTACAAGCAATCATTTGCGCAACCACTGTTCAAGTACCTAGGGCCATCGGACGTCGATTACGCACTCAAAGAAGTGCATGAAGGCATATGCAGTGACCACCCGGGAGGTAGATCCTTGGCCTACAAGATTATCTGGTAGGGCTATTACTAGCCAACCATCCAGAAGGACGTAGCGGACTTTGTTAAAAAGTGCGACGCATGCCAGAGGTACTCCAATGTTCAAAGATGACCAGCTAGTCAGCTAACCCCGCTGACCACCCCCTGGCAATTCGCATAATGGGGAATAGACATCCTTGGGCCATTTCCCCCAATGTCTGGACAATGGAAGTTCCTAATTGTAGCCATCGCCTACTTCACCAAGTGGGTGGAAGCCGAGCCGCTGGCGTAGATTACCAAAGCCAAGGTGGAGAGCTTCGTCCAAAACTGCATCATTTTTTGGTTCGGCATACCGCAAGCAGTCGTCACTGATAATGGAAGACAATTCGATAACTCGAAGTTTCGATATTTCTGCCAGCAGTATCATATCTCCCACCGGTTGACTTCAGTCAGACATCCCCAATCCAACGAGGAGGTCGAAGTCACCAATCGGACGATCCTACATGGTATGAAGACCCGACTAAATGACATCAAAGGACCCTAGGCAGAAGAACTCCACTCGATACTCTGGGCCTACCGGACTACCTCCCGAACAATGACTGGGGAAACTCCATTCAATCTCACCTACGGGAGTGAGGCGGTCATACCAGTGGAAGTCTCCTTGCAGTCCCTCCGGATTGATCATTTCACCGAACCAGCCAATTCTGAGTAGAGAAGGGCTGATCTCGACTTGCTCGAAGAGACCCGACTCCAAGCAAACCTGAAAATGAAAACCTATCATCAAAGAATGGCCAGATATTACAATTCTCGAGTCAAGGCTTGAAGCTTCTGGGTCGGAGATCTTGTTCTACGGAGGATAGAGATATCCATGCCAACTAAGCAAGGAAAGCTCTTCCTCAACTGGGAAGGCCTCTATCGGGTAGTCGAAGTGATCCGAGCCAAAACTTATCGACTAGAGTATCTAGATGGACGACAAGTGGCGCATCCTTGGAATGTAGATAACCTTCGCAAATATTATCAATAAAAATGGCAATTCACTCTACAAAGAAATCCGACCTCGATCGAAAAGGCTCTAGTGCAGCCCACTCAAAGTCCGACCTCGATCGAAAAGGCTTTAGGGCAGCCCACCTCCAAGTCCGACCTCGATCGAAAAGACTCTAGGGAAGCCCACCTCCAAGTCCGACCTCGATCGGAAAAGCTCTAGTGCAACCCACTCAAAG
The DNA here is from genome assembly GCA_021397845.1 of Areca catechu. Lineage (NCBI taxonomy): Eukaryota > Viridiplantae > Streptophyta > Magnoliopsida > Arecales > Arecaceae > Areca > Areca catechu. The sequence goes on along the minus strand of CM038051.1, from coordinate 177,246,968 downwards.
TCCGACCTTGATCGAAAAGGCTCTAGGGTAGCCCACCTCCAAGTCTGACCTCGAACGGAAAGGCTCTAGTGCAGCCCACTCAAAGTCCGACCTCAATTGGAAAAGCTCTAGGGCAGCCCACTCAAGATCCGACCCCGATTGGAAATGCTCTAGGGCAGCCCACCTCCATGTCCAACCTCGATCGGAAAGGCTCTAGGGCAGCCCACCTCCAAATCCGACCTCGATCGGAAAGTACTTTGTGGGATCCTTAAACGCTTAAGGAATTTCTCTATAAATGGCTAGTTCTAAGATCCCTTAGAAATATTTATAAAAGGGACGAGTTCGGACTAAGTCGACCTCTCAACACTTGGAAAGTATTTCTTATAAATGGCTAAGCTAAAAGTTGATTGGGCCCTCAGCAACCCCAGAAAAAGCCGTTGGTCGGCAACAAGGAGGCAAGAATACCCCGTTCAAAAAAAAAAAGATAAATATCAAAAATGTCATTTCATTAATCAAAAGGTTTTGTACATATATGGGCAGACTTTTTATAATTGGTTTTAAGTCTTGCCAAGTAAGTACAAAGGGGAGAGACCCTTCCCACTTGTTGAAGGAGCTTCGGCTTTGGCCTCTCACATAGCATCCGGAACCTCGACCAAGGCCTCCACTAGTCCCACATCGGTAGCAATTTGGGCATTGACCCCGGTGTCAGCCGGGCCCCCTTCTCCTTCTGGTGGTTGCCTCAGCTATATCGAGGATAGATCGAGCTCTGGAAAAGTTTTGGCCACCTTCTTTAAGCAGTCATCGAAGCCGTATTCGTAACTCGCTGTCCTAGCCTCCTCCATCTCATCATTGAAGTCGGCAGAAGCTTTGTATTCTGCCACGGCACTGTGGACCTATTCTACCGCTAGCTTTTTTGCCTCTCTTAGTTCGATCAAGTACTTCCCCGCCAATGCTTGGTGGGCCTGCATGCTCCTTTCGACATCGGCAGACCGCTGCTCTTCATCAAGTAGCCAACGAGCCAAAGATGTGATCTTTTCCTTCTTCCTTTTCGACCGGGCCTCCCACTCGGCCAGTTGAGTCCGCAGGTCATCTGCTTGCTTTCTCAAGGATTCAGGTTCGGCCAGACTAGCCGAAAGCCTCTCCTCTATGGCCTTCTACGATGCCACTAAGGCTGCCCTGGGCACCTCCAGCTCTTCGGCCTTCCCAGTCGAGGCCTCTACCACGTCGACCATCTCGTCGAGGCCTTCATCCATTAGTGAGATCTCATGAAGAAGCTACAAGTAACAGACCACGTTAGTCACGCACAAGAAAAGAAAAGAAGAGAGAAAAAAATGAAAGGATGACAAATTACTTTCATCAGACTGAGGTAGGCGCCTCTCGCCACCTCGTGCAGCTTGCGCTGACTCGACTCCTCCCAATCGGCCTGGGTAATGGCCCCTTTGAGTAGGTCCGTGGCCTGCCTGGGGTTGTGAAGGGCATGCCAATGCTGGAAGGTGTCATAGCTGACTTCTTCAGCCTCTACTCTCCGGCTACCCCTTTCTCCTTATCTGTGGGGCAAACCACTTTCGTCGGCTCAGCTAATGATGAGGCCAGGGCCGTCCCCGCCTCAGTCGGCTTAGATAGGTCTGGCTCCAATCGGATAGCTGGCTCCCTGATAGTGGACGGAGGCCTCGATGCCTTCGCCGCCAACCGCTCCGACAAGGGCATGTTATCCTCATCGGAGTCTGATGTTATGACAGTTACGGGCTGTTCCTCCACCTGCTTTTTTTTATGCTTGCTCGCAGTCGGCTTCGCAGACTGGATGGCCCTCTTCCTTGCTACCTGCTCTGCTATCTTCGCATGATCGAGCTTCATTTTCTCTCCTATTACAAAAGCAAAATCAATGTAAGGAAAGAAGGAAATATAGCCGATAGAATAGAAAAGAGACCGATGACAATGGTTTCTACCCTACCTAAGTGTTTGTGACGGCTAACTCTGGCCGAGTGGAGGTTGTCCTCCCGAAGCAGCTTCCCCACCATTGTGATACCGACTGCCTCTAACTTATTAAAGTCAGCTTGGTCGGCCTCAAGACCGCCCTCCCTTCGTTGGCTATCAGCTTTGGTTCCCCCCATGACGGGTTAAAGCCCCAAGGCTGAAGACTGTATATGAAGAAAAATTTTGACTTCCATCCATGAATGGCCAACGAAAGACCTCCAATTATCTTTTACTAGGGACGGGAGTAGAACACCCACCACTCCTCACTCCGGAAGTCTTTCTTCAGGACAAAAAAGGTTGTAAAAAGGGAAGTCCTGGGTTCTACTCCAACCCTCTGGCACAAGACCATGAAGCAGCTGATGGCCCGAATACTCTTTGGGTAGCTGCGTAGGGGTGACTCGATACAAGTTGAAGACCTGGACGAAGAAGTCGCACAAGAAAAATCGAAGGCTGGCCTTCAAATGATCCTCATACACCGGGAGGGCTCTCGGGCTCGGCAGCCTGGTCACCCTCCCTTCCCGATCCAAGATGGTGAGGTGTAGAGTGGAAGGGATATTGAACCTAACTCTAAGGGCCTCTACCTGATCCCGCACTAACTCAAACTGGATGTGGTTAGGACCTAGTTCATCTACCCTACGGCTAGAGCTTCGGCTATCGAAGGTCATTGCTTCGAGGCTTGGAGGGAAGAATGACTGACCTGAGGACTAGGTTTCCTAAAAGGATGGAGACGGTGGAATGAGACAAAACCTCTCTTCAAAGACGATCTGTCTCCAAGGGCGGATGCAGTAAAAGCTTCACCCAGAGTCTCAATGTCCTCCTTTTATAACCCTTGGAGGAACGGGTTACCACCATCCTTGAGCACCGTGACCCAGACGCCAGGCGGTACAACTCCCCATGCAGTGCAAGCTGATGTGACAAAAGGAAACACATTCTAGCCGTAATCCATGTGATCGCCGGATCAGCGACGGATGAGTCACCCCCAGCATGGCACTAACCGCCCAGATGTCACCACGTCACTCAAATCACCTCCGAAGCCTGATAGTCGAGCGGGCCAGGTTGGCCGCTCATCATTGCACCCCTTCTGTATTAATTATCACTCCCTCCGCTTCTAATGAGGGGTCGACACCTATCCCAGGCACGAGTTTCTGGAGTGGGAAATGACCAGATGCAGCACACCTGATCATATCCGCAATCCCCTCAAGGATGAATGCATTCAATGCGAGAATGATGCTCTCGCCCTCCGAAGCTACAAGCCTTCCCGAAGGCCAAGGGCAAGGAGGCAATTGTTATACACAATCGGCTTCCTTTGAACCAAACTGGAGCCGACAGCCCTTCGACCGGGTCGGGCCAGAGTCTATCGATTCACTGGCCGACCCACCAGAGGTCCGACCAACCCACCAGAGATCCGACCGACCCACCAGGGATCCGACCGACCCATTTTAGTTAGGGCCATGTCAACCCAAAGCGGGCCGCTCCGAGGATGGCCCGGAGGCCCCAGAGGCCCTTTCCAGCTGGTACTAGAATTCTGATATAACAGATTCCTGACATCTCAGCGCCATTACTCTGTAGATCCCACGATGCCACCCCGTTCTACTGCCACCTAGCCACTACCAAGATTCTTCTAGGGGCAAATCGGCCATTTCCAGCCTAGCCCCTAGCAAATTCTGGTAAAGTTTCGCATCTATATAAGGTAAAAGGAGGACCCCGAGGTAAGGAAAAGTCTCTTCCTTTTTCACGAGCTATCTCTTTTTGATTCCTCCATTTTGTTGCTCCGAGTCTCCATTGACTTAGCCATCGAAGTGTCCCCCGCCAGAACACTACCGGTCCGTGGGACCTTTTTGCAGGAACTGGAAGATGCGCACTCTGGCCAACCCGGTTGAGAGAACCTGGTCTGGGAGATTTAGCGGCAACAAGATTTATTTAAACTATCCTTGATTTCCTATTCAAGCAAAGGGATAAAATTATTGAGGAAATCCGAAGGACTCATTTGATTAGCAAGAAACATTTTTCTTCCATGAAGTATTATTTTTAGGCAGATTATTCGTGAAAATATGATGTTTGGAAAAATAGTTTTAACATATTTAGTTAACTATGAAAAAATAGCTTATTATATAGTGGTTTATAATCGGTTGGGCATTAACTTTTCTAAAAAATTATACAAAATAACCATTATGCTTTAATACAAAAAAATTCTTACACTTTTTTATCATTACTATTATTTATAAATAAAAAATTATGCTAGTTAGAAACATTCTTGGCAGTACATCATGGTAAAGAAGAATTTGAGATGATGCAATTGAAAGAATATTCATTTTATCCATAGATTTTTTGATGGCCTAAAACGATATTCTTAAAAAAAAATCTACAATTCTTATCCCATTAGAAAGCTAAAGATCTTAGTCCTGCATGAGGATGGAAATTGTATTTTCATGAGAACATTATTTTTTTAATCCCTTTCATTTGAAAACTCTAACCAAATAAGGAAGTTTTTCCCTTTTTTTTTTTTGATAGAACGATGTATTCATTAAGCCGAGCGAAGATGAATACAACCTAAGTAGTCAGCAAGCATGAAATCTCTAAACTGTACAGGGGCCATATGCCAATCAGTCTACACTACCAAACCGGTATGCTGAGTGACATAGGAGGCTACCCAGTCAGCAGCTGAGTTAGCCTCCCTGAAGATATGCCTGATTATCAGAGAATAACAATCCTGCAACATGAGTCTGATATCCCTGACAATAGGATGATTCGCATGCATGGAGGAAGTCTGTTAGATCTAGGAAATAACCGTGGCCGAGTCTCCCTCAATAATGAGATGATGTAGGTGGAGCACCTGGCGAGCATATCTAATGCCAACCCAAGCAGCATAAAGCTCGACAGCTGGCACAGTAGAATCCAGGATGGGTATACCCCCAGCCACCATAAAACCCATCTTCGAGTCCCTAATGACGAAACTTGCTCCACCCATCCTACAGCGGAGACTCCCATCAAAGCTAATGGTGACAAAAGGTGGAGGAGGGGGTTCCCAGGTAATAAAAACCCTCCGGGTCGCTCGGGGAGCGAAGGTGGAACCCCAGGTCTCAATCGGTGTCACCGTAGTCCTGCAGTACTCCATAGCGGAAGTCCTAGCCCTCTCCACTAGCATCATGGGAGAAGACCTCACGGACACAAAGATCCAATCATTTCTGGATGTCCAAATATGATATGCCAAATAGACTATAAAAGAGACCTGGTGGATGGGAGCCGTCCACAGAAGGAGATAAAAGACATCCAAAATGTGGTCAGTATGATGAGAGATATCATGAAAACCAGCCAAAGCCCAAATCCGCCTCGCTCGGTCACAAAGGAAGATATCATGAGTCTGCGACTCGACCAAATTCCCACAAAAGGGATAGTGAGGAGTGATGTGGATTCCCATGGAAGTAATAAACTCACGCGTGGGAAGGCAGTGCCAAGCTAGTTTTTATATAAAAAAAGAGACCCTCGGAAGTACCAGCAGGGTCCAGATCCAACGATAGCTCCTGGATAAGAGATGGTCCCGGGGTGGCCTAAGAATGAGATCAAAGATCGGCACACGGGTGGATGTCGTCTGTCTCCATACTCTGATATCAGAAGATGGATAAATCGGAAGGGGGATGGACAACACCCTGAAGCTGAGAATATCCCCAAAAATGGACAGGACCCTATCTGTATCCCAACAAGGCAATCCATGCCGCCGGAGATCCGCAATAGTAATAGAAGGCAGCGTCAGAACCGAGATGTAGGTGGGCCATCTAAACAATGGAATATCCAAAATCCATGGATCATACATAAAGCTAATAGAGCGGCCATCACCCACCACTCAGGAAAGCTGGGGAATGATAATCGGAGCTCTATGAAGCATCTCCCTCTAGGCGATCGAAGACTTTCTGGTGGAGCTGGAGGGATCACCCAAATGCCAATAGATATCCCCATATTTGGCCCTCATGAAAGAGGACCACATAGTGTGGGGGCATAAAAAAAATCTGGCAAAGCATGTCTAGTCATGAAAGCCTCTCTCCTGTCTAGAAGAGACGTGATACCCAAACCCCCATCCTGCGTCGGCCGGCAAATCATATCCCAGGACATAAGATGTATCCTCCTCTGATCGGAAGAGGAGTTCTAGAGAAAGGAACGAATCATCTGCTAAACCTTGGAAATAATACTTTTAGGTATAAAAGCATTTGAGAGCATGTTGACCGGGAGAGAGGCAAGCACAAAATGAATAAGAGTGAGCCTACCCATCGCAGAGAGTGATCTGGCCTGCCATCCCCCAATCCTATCAGCAACTGATGCCAATAAAGATGCGCTGTCATGCCTGGCAAGTCTAGCACCGGATATGGGAATACCAAGATAATGTAAAGGGACCTGTTGCTCCTGAATACCCAGCAAATCAGTAATCCTGGCTCAGATACGCAGAGTAGTTTTGGGACTGAAGTAGATCCCAGATTTGTGGAAATTAACTCTATGGCCCGAAGTATAACAGTAGCGCTCGACTATGCTCCTAAGACTCCTAGCATTAGCTAGGGAAGCCCGACCAAGTAAGAGACAGTCATTCGCAAATAGAAGATGGGAAACCGGGAAGGAATCCGGCCCAACAATATATGGTTGGATCTGAGAGTCTCGCACTGCCTGAGCAAGGGATCTGGAAAGATAGTCAGCATAAATAATAAATAAATAGGGGGACAGAGGACAACTTTGGCGAAGACCATGGGAAGATTGAAAGAATTCCGTTGGGAATCCATTGATCAGTAAAGAGAAGGTTGGAGCCGTAATGTATGCCATAATTTTAGAAATCCAAGCAGAATGAAATCCAAAGTCTCCAGAGCTTTGACAAGAAAAAGCCAGTCAACACAGTCGTAGGCCCTCTTCATATCAAGCTTAATAGCCATCAAACTCTGCTGTCGAGGTACTCGATGGAGATCATGTATAAATTCCTGAGCGATAAGAATATTATCAGTGATATTGTGGCCTCCAATAAAAGTACCTTGTTCAGGGCTAATCAGCTTCGGAAGTATCAACCTCATCCTGTTTGCCAATAGTTTAGCACAAACTTTATACAAAGTATTGCAAAGACTGATGGGTCTGTAGTGTGAAGGCATGAAAGGATCCTGATGTTTCGGAATAAGAGCTATATAAGTTTGCTTTCAATCAGGGGGCATGGTAGCAGAGTTGAAAAAGAGTTGGACAACCGCTACCATGTCAACCCTCAGAATCTCCTAGATAGAGCAAAAGAAAAAAGGAGGATAGCCATCAGGACCAAGAGCTTTATCCTCCACCAAAGATCACAAAGTAGATTTGACTTCGTCTTCAGTTACCTGATTCAGAAGTGCAAAATTCTGAAGAGAACAGACTGAAATCTGGGGAGGAACAGAAGAAATATATGGAGTATTAGAATTATAAGCAGACCACCTAGTCGTGAAGTAATGGATGAATTGTCTTCGGATATCAGCATCCTCCTCCAACCATCCGTCCTCCTCAGAATGAAGAGCCCGGATGGTATTGGTATGTCTCTTGATAACAGTGGCATGATGAAAAAACCGGGTATTCCTGTCCCCCTCCCGTAGCCAGTGAACCCTAGATTTTTGTCTCCATAGAGTTTCCTGATTCAGAAGGAGGTTGTGGTGACTGGCGAGAGCAGTGCGAAGAATGTGAAGATCATCATCCGATAAATAGCCCTGGGCATCTTCCTTGGCCTGCAGAGCATGAATAATAGCTTCAGCATTCTTGATTTGATTCAGAAGATTGCCAACTTCCATCTTATTCCACCTAAGAAGACGTCTCCTGAGGAGCTCCAATTTTCTGGACATCCTGTAGGCCGCATCTTCCCGAACTGGCATTCTCCAGACTTTTCTGGCAATCTGCTTGGCTTTCGAATAGGAAAGCCAAAACTTCTCAACTTTTTCCATTTTTCATTGGCTATAATTTCCCCTTCCACCAACCAAATGAATGTATATTGTTTTGTAAAAAAAAACTAATCTATTTTTTAAAGTTGATAATCAAATAATTATTTATACAAAATTTATAAAAAAGAAATATATATATACCGGGTTAATGAAGTTTATTAGGCTGATACAGTAGATCTAGATTCAAAATGAACCTCTCTTTGATTTCAAGCTAAACTTCTAACACTCCTAATTTTCAAACGAAAAGGCTTTAAGATTTTTATTTCAAGAGTTATTGTTTTATTGACGTGATCATTCTATTATAAAATATTCTTATTAATATATATATATATATATAATTTGATGAAATAATTCTTAATTTTAAGACGTGCATTTTCTTTGTTTCTCTTTCTTGCAGAATGAACTAAAACAAGTGAAATTTATTGATCTATGATAAAAAGATTATAGTCATGGATCATAACAAAAAGGATAAAAACTAGAAAAATAGAAGAAAAACCATACAATGCTCTTATCCTCGTATGAACTCCATGGCATTCTAGGGTCCACTATGGAGTTGCATAACTCTTTTTACCTTTTATTTTATTCTTTTTATACAAAAAATATCTACTACAAATCTCAGTAATTTCATAAATGATATCAAAAGTAGAGTGCTACAAAATATTTTTATTTTACAATTTAAGTTTTGAAATTAAAAGATGTTGTGTAAAAAGTTACCAACAGTAAAATGTTGTGAGTGGAGTTGCATAACTCTTTTTACCTTTTATTTTATTCTTTTTATACAAAAAAATATATCTACGACAAATCTCAGTAATTTCACAAATGATTTCAAAAGTAGAGTGCTACAAAATATTTTTATTTTACAATTTAAGTTTTGAAATTAAAAGATGTGTAAAAAGTTACCGAATGGGTCTTTTAAGAATTAAGATTTTGTCTCTTTTTCCTTTTTCTTTTTTTCTTTTTTTTTAATAAAAAAAGAGACTTGCTAACTAAATTAAGTATTACCACTACGGCGCGGTTGATAAAAGCGTGGCTCCGCCTCTTTCCGATTACGGATTCGAGGTATGATCTTTTGGATGACTCGATTAAATTCCAGATTTTCTGGATGACTGGGAGACGGAGCGGCTGATACTTCGGCGCCGTAATGGGGTTAGGCTGACGTACTCACCGGTTGGTTGGAAAGGTATGCAGAAAATTTGCGGTCCGAATCGAACAATCGTCTAACGGGTTGGGGGGCCGATGGAGAAATTACACCGGGATTTATTCCCCCTACCCTTTTGTTCTATCAAAAAAAAAAAAAAAATCCTAAATTAAGTATTTAATGTTCCTATGCAACCATGTATGATCATACAAGTTGTATGCTAAATAATTACATGCATTAGATGTGCCATGATTTAGTATCACTAAACACGGAATGGAAACTAAAGTATGACTTATGACCCTATACCACAATTTTTCGTGACAAGTTGATAGGTCGATATACTATCCAATACATATAAAGTAACTAAGTTGATACTCAAAGTTTTGGAGTCAATTTGTCAAGTTGGGGGAGTCTCCTTCCAAAACAATGTTGCTAGCTATGCTAGATAATATTTAATATTTGTAACCCCTTTGTACCCTAGCCACTCTGTCCATTGAATAGATGAATTTAAAAAAAAGATACAAAGAGATTAGGAATTACTAAAATTGTAAGTACATTTATAAAGACTTATGGATTGTCCTTAATATATGTTACTAATATATATGTACTATCAAAGTTAATTAATTTTTTTTATATGTATATATTTTAGACTTACAGTTGATTTCTTGGTCCATATTATATTTAGATATATTTCATTAAATAAGGTCATGGGATTATATCATACCAGATGTGGTCTATATGTTTAAATATAATTAAGCTAATTAGGGCCAGTGCAAGTCCACAATTCAAATAAACAATTCCTACCGGTTGCCACCAAGCTAATGAGTGGATCTTAGGATATATTATTATACGGGCACAATGAATTAGTGGAAGCATTGGACCTGGGATTAGGGGGCAAAGCATGATAGAGCCTTCTTTTTCTTTTCTTTTCTTTTTTTTTTTTTTTTTTTTTTAGAGTTTAACATCTTTGAGGCCCCTAAAGATTGGTCAATATTTACTCCATGAATGGATTTTATTAATGAACTGATAGGGGTCTAACAAGCATCCTTGGTGAACTTTCTAACCACGCACATAATGCGTTTTCTTTATTCATTCACCGATCATACATGGTAACGGTTTAAGCTAATGATGTTGGAATTTTCCTTGACATGGCAAGCAATCGAAACTAAGAAGGAATGGTTGATAAGGACTCAAATCTATCAAAATAGATTAATGTCTTGTCACCAAATTATCATTCTAAGGTCAATGGATGTGAACCTCTAAATCATCACGCACCGAGTCAATTAAGGCAAAAAAAAAAAAAAAAGAAAAAAAAAAAAAGAAAAGAAAACTCTTTGGTTTGCATAAAAAGGGCCAAAAAATAAGACAATTTGATAGTTTTAGCTCGACATTAAACTCTTTGGTTTGCAACAGATAGACGACTTAGCTAAAAAGGGTCATTTTTTTATAAAAAAATTTTTTTTTTGATAGTTTTAGCTTGACATTAGAGTAATAGTGAAGTGATCGGTCAGAAAGTCCTTGTGTTTGGATCAAAGTCTATATTTTTAGATAGTGTTACATTAATACATATGATATATATACATATATATATATATTAGTTCTAAGTTCTAACCATCCAAAGGTAAAAAGGAGGAGAAAAGTTGAACGATGTTGAAGTCCAAGAGGAGATGAAACGTTGCTGCGTTTCTCCATCCAGTAAAAGACAAATTATAAAAGACTGTATATTGGAAACGGGCGGCACATTCCAACTAGTGGTGTACCATCAAAACCTTGAACCGTAAACCCAAGAGACCTTTAAAGCCACTTTTAGGGCCTGATGCACACCCACACCAACCATCACTTTTCAATGTATATATATATATATATATATATATATATATTTTTCATTTTTTGTGACTGCAAGGTGCTGGCCACCTTCTCCCTTCACTCCCAAGCTTGTCATTAGCTTTATTCAGAAAAAGAGAAGGAATGTGTGAAAAGGCTGTTGGAGGGGGGGAGCAAAAGCACTGGACTTGGTACCAGTTCTGCTAAGGTTGACATGCCACACATTTTAGCTTTTATCATCAATCTAGAAAGCATCCCAAGCACAGGAAAAGACTCAACCCAAACTCTTCTTGGCCATGGGCTCTACTTAGCTATTACTGCAACACGACGACGACGACAACAACAATTAATGGGTCATGATTTTTTTTTTTTTTTTTTTTTTTGGTAGGGCGGGGGGGAGAGGTCAATGGCCACAGAGGCTCACATAGGTGTCTTCCTGTCTCCTTGGTGGCATGATGAGGGCTCATGTCACTTTTCCCATGGGTCTCCAGCCATATGTCTCCCCTGTCCTTCCTTTCACAAAAAAAAAGTAGAGGAGGGAGGTAGTACATATGGGAGAGGGTGATGGGATAAGGGGGCCTGCCTTGGTAGTGCAACTAAGGCATGCCCTCCGAGATCCATTGCGTGATCCTGCAAATTAACAGATGTGGAGGTCCCTTTCAACTCCTTCCCCACCCCCTAACAAAGGGTGGGGAATGGAAGCGAAGCCCATGGGGTCCACGGCCACCCATTAGGTGGAGGTGGGGCACCACGGCCTGGGGGCGCGGCGCGCGTGTTCTTCGGTGTGTGTGCTGCCTTTGCGTGCCTCCCACACCTCAAACCTCTTTATTTTTCTCCGTCCATCGCTCTACATGGATTTTACCATAGGATTCCAATGAGCATGCATGGGCTTCCATTGGATGTGGGGTTTTAGAATTTATGCACTATATGTATATATGTGTGTGTATGTGGTTTCTTCGTAAATGGTGGTTTGAATATGGGAGATTACTTGCTTGTGGGGATAGATAAAACAATCTTGCATGGAACCATGATTAAGGTTTCAGGGGGAGTTTATTGCATGCATGGATCCATGATGAGGTTTCCAAGGGGAGAATTCTGACAAATAAAAATTGGTGTCTGTTAGGTGGGGTTTGAGGGACTCGTACAAAAGCTACTTAGTAAATGATCCAAACATTAAGTATTTCATGGATTAGGTGGTCGAGGGTGCATTAGTGGGGATGAATCAATCAAGTTTGCATGGAACCATGATTAAGGATCCAATGCAAGAAGAGCTTGCTGCATGCATGGGTCCATGATTAGAGAACCAAGGAGAGTGCTTCTGATGATGAACTAAGATTTGTTACTAGATTGTTATCCGCATGCTTCTTTCATAATACAAGGCTCTCTCTCCTTCTCTCTCATTAATTGAGCTGTAGACATCATTCAATCATCAAATGAAGGATTTGTTAATTTGCAGAGATAACTTGATGCATGGGAAAGTTTTAAGAGTGAAAGATGGGAGTATTAACTACAAATAAAGGTCGCGAATTCATTCCTAATACCTTGGGTATCAAGAGAAGAGGATCCGGGGAGGGGAGTAGGTCTGTCGGCATGCTCGCCTGTGTCCCACCTTCGAAGAGGCCACTCCTATAATCATAAGGGGTTGCTATAGATTTATACCTCTTGGGTCATTGTTTCTTATTCATGCTACTCTTTTTATTTAGATAGTCTTCATCATTATTTTTCTCTGAACAATTAATGTGTTTACAATAATAACCATGCCTGAGGTTCCATAAGTAGGAGATGAGGCCATTAAGAAAGCTATCTATGATTTCTGTTCAACATATTTCTCCTCTTACCAATTTCTTCTCAAATTATTTTGGTTTTCTTCTCAAATTATTTTGGTCTCATGACTGTATTTATATTAAACAGCTAAAATGCCTCGAGAAAGCTATCTTCTTCTTCTTCTTCTTCTTCTTCTTCTTCTTCTTCTTCTTTTCTTCTTCTTCTTCTTCTTCTTCTTCTTCTTTTTAAGTTTTCATGGTACTGATGGAAAGCAAAATTTAAGTATACAAACCCAAGATACTGAGAGTTCTATGTTCTTTTAACCTACTTAGCGTGTGTGTATCTATCTATCTATCCATCTATATATATATATTTGCATGTAATTTAGATGATAATTAGGAGAATAAGCAATGACAGCTCCACTGCTTTTGCCAAGGCATGATACTGGCAACATTTTGGTGAAGCATGATGAGCCTTTCTTCTCCATGCCAAGTGGAGAAATGCTACTCCTGGAATTTTTTGAAAGTGACATTGATGAATATATAATTTAGGATGCTCTTTTGGTGGCTTGGAGGTGTTTTGACCCTGGTCAACTGAAACGGAAAAGCTCGTTGGTCAACATACCATCAATACTGTGTACAAACGTGGTCTCATTGATTGGCAGGAGTCCACGTCATCTGTGGTGAGATTATGGTTAGACAGATAACATGAGACCAAGCCCCAAAGGGCAAGACCTGTAAAATTAAGTTAACAGCAAAAGGATTATTGAAAAAGAAAAAGGAAAAAAAAAAAAACAAGGGAGATTACATCGAGCAAAATTTAATAGCAGGAAAATAAAAAGTTAATGCTAGATATTAGTAAATGCATGGTTCTAAAATATTATAATTAATCTTTATAATTTCTGTTTTTTTCTTGTAGCACCGTATAAAATTAATGCAATACATAGTACACGCTACGTTTCTGGCAATTTATATATATGATCGATAAGCTGACTATTTTTTGCAAAATTTCTTTTATTATATGGAAAGTTTGGTTTATCAGCAAAGGTGCATTGCAATAAATCCAAGGAACAAAAGTCATTCATCTCAAGCTAATTAGTACCATTGTAAAATATATATGGCTCTATCTTTAATTAAATTTGGGTCTTTCATAAGAAATGCAAGGTAGGCAACCCAAGAGGGGGGGTGAATTGGATTTTATAAAACTTTTGTACTATTTAAAATATCTATGAACTAAAGCAAGTATGTGCTAATGCAATTCAAGTGCTTGTGTATTTCAAATAAATACAGTGGAAATAAAGAAATAAAAGTACAAGGAGAACAATCACACAAACACAAAGATTTATAGTGGTTCAGTGCCAATCAAGCACCTACATCCACTCTCCAAGAATTCCTTGGGAATTCCACTGAGTTTGGTTTTATAACTTAGGCTCACCAACAACCTTTACAACTTGTTTTGTCTTCGGGCTCACAAGTCAAATCCTAGTTGGTTTCAAGGCTCACCAACAACCACCCTTGGTTTTACGGGATAACCAAGAACCTAAACAACTTGTTTTGGCTTCGGGCTCACAAGTAAAATCCTAGTTGGTTTCAAGGCTCACCAACAACCATTTTGGTTTTCAAAAGCTTACTAAAAACCTCTTTGGTTTTTCAAGGCTCATCAAAAATCTTAAGTAAAACAATGTAAGAGTAAGTTTAAATGAACATAATAAAAGCTTGCTAAAATAAAGCAAATATCTCTTTGAAGCCCTTGATTGTTGATGAAGATCTTGTCTTCAAGTTGATGAAACCTTTGATTGATACTTGTAGATGTAGACTTTGAATGCTCTCTTTGAAACTTGGAAGCTTGAAGGTTTTTAATCACTCAACTATTGAATCATTTAAGAGTATTCAAGAAACTCACCAAAGGATTACTTCTCCATTTGATTCTTGATATTTATATAGCCTCCCAACACATAAATGATCGTTTATAGCCGTTAGGGAGGAAAATATGGTCGTTGGAGCCAAGTTGGAGAAGTTCTGCAGCCCAGAAAACTAGTCGTTACTGTTCAAGTGTCGACACTTCGCCTCCATGTGTCGACATTTTAGTTTCAAGTGTCAACACTTCACTTCCAGGTGTCGACACTTCAGCTCCAGGTATCGACACTTGACTGAAAGTGCTTTCTGAAGTTTTCTGTTTATCTCAGGTCTTGAGTCGATACTTTACTCTTCAAATGTCGACGCTTGATCCTCAGGTGTCGACACTTCATTTCCAGGTGTCGACACTTGCCTGTGCCATTACTGAAACATCTTTAAATTGAAACTTTAACCTCTTCAAGTTCTTCCATATTAATTCTAAAGTCCATATACTTGATTTTTCATTAATTTAAGGACTTTTTCAACTGAAATACAAGCATTTCTTCATCCAACATGGTTGAGTACTAAGATCTGAAAAATATACTTAAAATATAATTAGTACTCATATATACTTAAACATTTTGTCAATCATCAAAATTAAGATAGAGTCAATAAAGAGGATGTCCATTGAATTAATAAGCCATTCTTAACCAATTCATGTTTAGCTTTATATATATTTGGCTAAGAAACGACTTGGACAATTAGTGAATGAGGCAACTTATATAATTGTCTAACTCATTGTGGTTGACTAGGTAAGCTCAAACAATGTACATACACCTTTTCAAAAAAACTTATATATTCACATGTGCACATCTACATGCATGCACAATTAATATATTGTTCATTATTTTTTTTAAGAGACAAATAAAGTTGGCAAAGACATAAAAATGAGATTAGCATGAGTATTTTCTGGTGTTTATGATGGTGTGAGGTAGGGAGATAAAGATAAAGTGAGCCAATGGCACTTGTAACATGGAAGCAAAGCAGACAACAATTTTTTCGAAGAGTTATAGTCTCTCTAGATTTCCACATTATAGATATTTGATTTTGATAGTCATATAATATAATTTACATGTGCATTATCTTTTTTTTTCATGTAGGGGCAAATCTAATATGTCTAATCCCAAGCATGCCTTATGTATAGTATATATAGATGTATCCTCAAAGACCTGAGGCTCTCACGCATCCCCTAGAATTTGTTCTCCACAAGTAGTTTGTGCTTGAACTTCTAATCAATTATATATAGCTAAAATAGAGACCTTGCTTCTTGCCAATTAAGTTCTCCGCTGACCATATGAATGCCTATAATAATAATGTTATCAATATTTTAGATAATAAATAATTATTCTTATTTATAAGTAGAACTCATCCATCATTAAAGTTAATTTCTTAATGTACAATTAAAAAATTAATTATTAAAGTTTTTTATTTATATATTATAAGCAATCATATTAATTCTAAACTGTATTTCAAGAATAGTTGATTAAAAAAAAAAAAAAAATCTATATCCTACGTATCATGCATGTTATATGCTAGTTAAGCTGGAGTTTGGCTAATGCAAGTTGTGAGCACTGCTCTAAATATTATTACTTTTGTCTTCCCATTTTTATAAGCAAATCAATGTTCATCTAAATCAAAGCATCTCTGCGAGGCATTACATACCGGTCTCATCCTTCTAATCATTAAAAAAAAGAAAATTCTCAACATTAGCACAATGATCCTAATAATTCTGGATTATTTTCCAATCCATGCTTTTCTTTCTCCTTGACAACATACTTATGACACAAGATGGTGTTAGATGGGCCAAATCATACATGACTGCCGCCAGCTCAAGTATATTTGTCACATCCAAGTGGGTCCTGTGTCATCCAAGTATGTTGTCACATCCGGGTTAGGTTGTGCTCTCCTTTGCAAACAAAATCCACGTCTCCTAATCCTGCATTGCTTTACCTAATGTTTATACCAACATTCCCACCGAATTTTTTTTTTTTTTTTTTTTTTTTTCCTTTTCACCATGCTGATCTTATGCCTTGCATCATTGCCAGTATTCATCGTTTAAGGCAGCAAGCCTGGCATCATTGCTGTCTCTAAATTTTATTATACGTACGTAATTGGTCTCATATTTTTTTACGTACCACATACTTTGCTTTGCTTGAATTACATGTACGTAACACCTCTCTTATCTCCACTTGCAAGTAAAGAGGAGGAGCTCGCCACACGTTGCTGCCGACCCCACCTTATAAAATACACGTACGAAGTCGTGGACCAGGAAAGAAACGCTTCGAGAGCCATCTCTACCTCGCCTGATGGTGGCCATGGAAAATTTGGAAGCACCCCTCTTGTTATTGTAAAGGATCGATGCCACTTTTGATGCAAATATTAACTGTTTGACAAAAAAAACCACTGTCACACAGATATTGCACCATGTTGCTTACCTTTTTCTTTCTTCCATACATCATAGAGTAGTACAAATGGACGGCATGGGGGGAAGGGGCTCTCAATTATATATATCAGTAGATAACGTTATAGTACATGAATTGAAGGAACTTATAAATAGAGGAAAACCCAACTTCCTTGATGCTTCTTCGAGGTTAAAGAGGTATCAGTTAATTAAGTTGGACAGGTAGAGAGCATGGTATGAGGGAGTCTGGGCGTCATGGTGGACTCATTTGAATGGTTCTCCGAAGATCCCCGAGGAGAGCTTCCATCGACACGGGTTGAAGGGGAAGAGGAGTACAGAGAGAAGCACCAAGAGGGGTGCTAACAAGAGAGGAAGACGGTAATGGGAGTGATGAAGATCACCGTGGCACACCGCGGCTACGGTGCATGTATAGCACTGCAAGGTGTCGTGCATCCATGGATGCTATCCATCACAGGATGATGGTCATGCACGAGTGTGGACCATGCAATGCATGTTATAAACAGCCATCCATCTTGTGAGAGATGGCATCTACAGGTGTGCCGTCCTTTGCAGTGCCATTCTTGCACTCCAATGGATTCATACTAGAAAAATTTTGAGGAATAGAAGTTAAAAGTAGGTGAATCCTTCCTTTATGTGAAAGAGGCATCCCCAACAACAAAAAGTAGGGGGCTATACCTAATAACGAGAATGGAGGCATTTTGGTTGCAACATATAACAATCCTCGTTAATGCCCTTTTAGTGGTTCGCTCATACAACCTTAATTAAGTTTCTTTTAAATTAAATTAAAAATTTATAAAAAATATCCACCCAATGAGCCAATCATTTTCGAGATATATGCAGATAGATGAATATTAATTTGGATTACTCATGATTGCTTTGAGTTTTATATAGGTAATTAAATATCTGGATTATTCATAGTAGCTTTGGGATCTATGCAAGTGATGGATAATTAATCATAATTATTCATTGATCACTTTGAGATATATGAAGAAGGACTAATAATTTAAGTCATCGATGCAGTCACTGTGAAATATGTGTAGGTAAATTAATAATCTAGATCATCTACTAATCACTTTGAGATCTAGGTGGATGGATAGATGATACTAGTTATGCATGGCTACTTTGAGACCATGTAGGTGAATGAATAAAGGAGTTTGTAGCACTTTGAGATTATGCGATGATTATCTAAATATTCATCCATCTATATAAATCTCAAAGTAATCAATGGAGGATCAGATTATTCATCCACTGGTATAGATATTGAAACAATAAGAATATTTATCCATGCAGTTGCATTAGAGCTGCTTATTGGGTGGGCCAGGTTGGGTTCAAGCTAAGCTCAACCAAAATTATTGCACTAATTATCCAAGCTCAACCTCAGGTAGGTCGGCTACCCCTGGATCAGCCGATCTTCAAATGGACCGACCCTTAGAACCATAAGCCCAATGGCCAATCGGCTCGTTGAACCTTAGGCGGGGAACACGTCAGAGCCTCCGGAAGAGCCGATCGGTGGGAGCTTCAGCCCGCCTCAACTTGCCGAACGCCATGTCCGGTCTGGCCCGGGCCGACCGAGTGGAGATAATAGTTGCCCCCTGCTGCTGGGCTTCGAGGAGGCACGTGACCTCCAAATGCAAGAGCATAGTATCTGGTACGAACTGCGTCTGTTCAGGCTTGATCCGAGAGCATCGCGGTGGGTCGCTTCGAATCTTCCATGATCGGCCTCTTGGACAGGTGTCGGCTTCTCATTGAGGGCATAAGGGTCGCAGTTAATGGCAAAAAAGGCATCATGATGGAGAGTCAGGCTGGCAAGGGCACTAGCGAGAATGAGGGGACGCGCCGCACCATGAGGCAGCATCCGGGCAGTCGGCTCCAGCTCTCGTGCGACCCCTTCACCGTTTATTCGGCGCTTGCGCGGATCGCCATTTGCCCTCAGGATCGGCCTGTCGCTTCAGCCTCGGGGATGTGGACGGACGCGCCTCCCGATAAGGCGGTTGAAACGCCCACAAAGAGAGAAGGTGACCCCCCCAGAGATCTATAAAAGGAGGGGCGACATTCTCTGGGAAGGTTTTCTGGCTGTGTCTGGGCTCTGCGAGAGAGAACTCCTTCTTCCGCGAGACCCGGTTCTTAGAAGTTCATCTTCAGGTTAGCTCCTAAGTCTTCCTCCTTCAGTATTAATGGTGACCACTAGTAGGGGCCCAGTCCATAGACCTAGGTAGCCAGGGTCGAGCGAGATCCCATTGTCCATGACCCGAGAGTGGGTCGAAAACCTTAGGGCAGTGTATGGGATCCCCACCACCCTGCACCTCAGGCCGGGCCGAGAGGGTAGAGCAAACAGTCCATTAGGGCCGGGGACCTTGCCGATATATGAGTCCCACCTCAAAGCCGGTTTGAGGTTTTCGCTGCACCCTTTCTTTGTAGAGGTCTTCCGGCACTATAGGATAACCCCGGCACAGTTAACTCCAAACAGCATCCGGATCATATGCTGTTTTGTTGTATTGTGTCATAGGGCCGGACTCGAACTTAGGTTACCCCTGTTTGGAAATTTCTTTCTCTTGAAAAAGGACTTCAGGAGCCGGGAATGGTGGATGTTCAATCCCTATCCCGGTCGAAAAATCCTAGTGTCTTCCGTCGGCCGTCAATGGGTGGAAGGCCCGGTTCTTTCTCGTGAGCAGTCTCCAGCCCTGCGGGTTCGAGCCCTTGTGGAGGGAGATGTGGGCGAGGCTTCGAGAAGGGAGGTCGATCCTGATGGCCGACCAAGCCAGTTTCAATGAGCTCAACGGAGCTAGTCCGACTGCGGCATTTGAACTGTTGGGCGAAGACCGCCTTCATCGGGCGAGGATCAGCTCCTAGAGATTTTTAGGCAAGGGCCGAACTCCTTTCTCACAGTTTGCCCCCTCTGTCTTCGTCGCTTTTCTTTCTTTGACTAACCCTTAGTTTCTTTGCAACAGGAAGAAGGATGAGGAAAATAGATAAGGCCAAGGTCGTTCAGCGGGCGGTGCGAAAAAGGCCTGCCCCGGGGTCGGCTCCAACATCGACGGCCGAAAGGCAGAAGAAAAAGCGGGAGAAGCCGCCCTCACCCATCGTGGAGGTGGAGTCCAACCAGGACGACACCCCTCTTACTGAGGTGTTGGCCAGGAAGGCATCTGAGGCTCCATCTACCACCGGGGAGTCAGCCACCCCATAGGAGCAGGAGCGGTTGGACCTACCCGGTGCACCGGACGTGCCAGTCTCTGCGCCCATCGACCCGGACACAGCAGGGCCCTCGAAGGGCAAGGGAAAGGGAAAAGCCGCAGAGGAGGCCGACGAGGAGGGGGCCAAAGAGGGATCGGATGACGAAGTCCGCCAGGAGGAGTTCCAACATTGGAATGCTCTGGACCACCCCCGGAGAGCACAGAGCCTGCTCAGGGGGGCAATAACAGACTTCGATTGGGAGCGGTCAATCCAAAGAAACCTGAGCGATGTGGCGGTAGAGTCCTATCACAATCTCATGAGGGTAAGGCACCTTACTTGATCTCTTGCCTCCTTTTCTCCTTCTTTCAGCCCTAAATTAGTCTCATATCTACAGCTCCTTCACGATATTTCACTGATGGACGACGGCATCGGCCGGGTACTCCATGCAGCGAAGACCTCCGCCAGAAAGGTGCAGGAGTTAGAGGCCACTCGGGCCGCCATGGAGGTGACTCAAGCTACCCTGGAGGCGTCCTTGAAATTCACGGAAAAGAGGTCGTCGGCCGCTCAGGCAGAGACCGAGTCATCGAAGGAGGCCCTGAAGGAAGTAGAGGGCCGACTGGCCAACCGGGAGGCCAGACTGAAGAAGAGGAAGGCGAAAGTGGCTTCCCTCATGCGCCGGCTGCAAGAAGAGGAGGGTTGATTCTCGGAGACCGACAAGAAAGCACAGGCCGAAAGGGCCACAGTGGTGCAGTTGATGGCCCAGCTTGAGGAAGCCAGGGAGCAGGCTGCGAGGCAGGCCCGGGAGGCGGTAACGGCATATAAGGCCTCCTCCGACTTCGACAAGGAGGTTGAAGAGGCAGCGTCGAACTTCTACAGAGAGGGCTACGATGATTGCTTGAAGAAGGTGGCCCTACTTTTCCCGGAGCTGGACCTGTCGGGTGCGGAATTGAAAGGGCCTGCGGAGGAGGGAGAGCCCCAAGGCAAAGGCGAAGCGGAGGAGGCCAGGGCCGAAGTAGAGGTAGCGGGCATCCCGGTCGAGTCCCCTAGCACCGCAGTCCCGGCTGCCCTTCTTGTTGTAGCAGACGGGGCTGAAGTTGGGGCCCCCGATGCACCTTCCATGGGTCCGGCCTAAGGGGTTTGTAAAGGTCCGGCCCACCTTTTGTAAGTGTCTACTTTTGGATGTAATGAAAGTCCTTACCATTGTCTTATGTGTATATGCGTGAGATAAATGTTTTCTCTCAAAATCCTTCTAAGTCTTTCTAGTCGGCTTCTCTGCACCATAGGTTACTTTCTTTTTCTTCCGAAAATTTTATTTCAAGTGTTTCCGGTCGGCTTTTCGAGGCTCGAAGCAGGAATGTTGGCAACTGTTTAGTTCGGGCTCATGAACCAGGAGATTTGCTCCCAATTTGCTTCGCTAGGTGGCTTAGGTTTGCCATCTGTTCTTCACGCGATCCCTCATGGGCCATGTGCGATGATTGTTGACCGGAGTCGGACTTTTGGAGTGGGTTGTCCTAGAGCCTCTATCGACCGGAGTCGGACTTTCAGAGTGCGCTGCCCTAGAGCCTCTGTCGACCGGAGTCGGACTTTTGGAGTGGGCTGCCCTAGAGCCTCTGCTGACTGGAGTCAGACTTTTGGAGTGGGCTGCCCTAGAGCCTCTGCCGACTAGAGTCAAACTTTCGGAGTGGGCTACCCTAGAGCCTCTGTCGATCGGAGTCGGACTTTCGGAGTGAGCATGGAGGAAACTGTAGACTTTATTGATAATACTTGCAAATGTTGTCTACATTCCATGGGCGTGATATTTGCTACCCGTCCAACTGCTCAAGCTGGTAGGTCTCGGCTCGGATTACTTCACTGACTCGATAGGGACCCTCCAATTAGGAGAAAGCTTTCCTTGCTCGGTTGGCCTCGAAATCTCTGTCCTCCGCAAGACCAAGTCTCCAACCTGGAAGGTTCGCGCCTTAACTCTCGAATTGTAATATCGAGCCATTTTCTGCCGGTAAGTTGCCATCTTCATGCTTACTTGTAGCCTAGTTTCCTCCAGCAAATCCAGGTCGGCTCTTCGTTTCTCTAAGTTGGTCGACTCAGTGAGGTGATCAACTCGCAGGGATTGCAAAGAGATTTCTACGGGGATGACTGCCTCACTTCCATAGGTCAAGTTGAAAGGAGTTTCTCCGGTTACCGTCCGAGCGATGGTCCGGTATGCCCACAATACAGAATAAAGCTCTTCCGCCCAAAGTCCTTTGGCTTCATTCAGCCGAGTCTTCAACCTATGCAAGAACGTCCGGTTGGTGACTTCAGCCTCTTCATTGGATTGTGGGTGGCTGACCGAGGTGAGTCGATGAGAAATGTGGTACTGCTGGCAAAAATCTTGAAACCTTGAGTTGTCAAATTGCCTCCCATTATCTGTGATGATCGTCCGTGGAATGCCGAATCTGAAGATAATACAATTTCGGACGAAGTTCTCCACCTTGGCTTCCGTTATCTGCGCCACTGCTTCAGCCTCCACCCATTTGGTAAAGTAATCAATGGCCACGAGGAGGAATTTTTATTGGCCGGACGCTGGGGAAAGGGTCCTAGGATGTCCATGCCCCACTGGACAAATGGCCACAGCACTGTAAGCGAGGTCAGCTGACTGGAGGGCCTCCTTTGGACTACCGAGTACCTTTGACATGCGTCGCACCTCTGCACGAAGTCTGCCGAGTCTTTTTGAATTATGGGCCAGTAATATCCCTGTCGGATAATTTTATAGGCCAGGGATCTCCCTCCAAGGTGCTCACCGCAAATGCTTCATGCACCTCCTTGAGCGCATAATCTGCATCGGTCGATCCCAAGCACTTCAGCAATGATTGTGAGAATGACCACTTGTAGAGGGTTCCATTGAGGACGACATATTTGGAGGCCGTTGAGCATATACGCTTGGCTTTCGCCGGGTCATCCGGAAGAGCACCCTAGGCCAGGAAGGTACGGATCGGGTCCATCCATGATGTATCCTGCCCAACTTGATGGATGTCAGTCATCTCTTCCGCAATGCTTGGACACTGCAGATGCTCCACAAAGGTCCGGTTGGAGGTGCCGACCGCAGCCGTGGTTAAGCATGACAGAGCGTCCGCCTGGGAGTTTTGCAACCGAGGTATATGGAGAATCTCAAAAGACTTGAGCAAAGATGTAAAGCCTCGTACCTTGTCTAAGTACTTAGCCAGGGTTGGGTCCCTTGCTTCAAACTCACCCTTCACTTGGTTGACTATCAACTGGGAGTCAGAGAAGGCCCGGATCCTACTGATGCCCAACTCACCAGCTATCCTCAATCCTGTGAGTAGAGCTTCGTACTCTGCTTGGTTGTTAGATACTTGAAATGCAAAGGGCAGGGCGTACTCCAGGCATTGTCCATCAAGATCGGCTAAAATCAGGCCTGCCCCACATTCGGCGAGATTGGAGGCTCCGTCTACATGGAGAGTCCAGGTGGGCTTGCACTCTCCTGCTGGGTTGGCCCCAGGTACTTCGGCAATCGAAGGGGCGGCCTCTGGCCTCCATGTACATTCTGTAATAAAATCTGCAATTACCTGGGCCTTCAGGGCCGACCGGGATCGAAAGGAGATGTCGAACTCACCCAGCTTGATAGCCCACTTAGCGAGCCATCCAGAGGTGTCAGGACTTCGGAGGATTGCCTTTAGGGGCTGATCAGTCAGCACGACGATCGGGTGTGCCTGGAAATAGGGCCGGAGATGCTTCGCCGCCATGACCAATGAGTAAACCAGCTTTTGGACTTTAGGGTACCTTGTCTCGGCATCATGGAGAACTTTGCTGATGTAATAGATAGGTTTCTGCTGGCCGTCTTCCCCCACTCGCACAAGGACAGTGCTGATGGCTTCGTCAGAGGCTGACAAGTATAGGTATAGCGTCACCCCCTCCATTGGTTTGGCCAACAGCGGGGGGTTCTTCAAATAGTCCTTCAAGACTTCGAAGGCCGACCGACACTCGTCGGTCCACTGAAAATGGTCCGACCGGTGCAAAGTTCTGAAGAAGGGCAAAGACTTCTCAACCGATCGGGAAATGAAGCAGCTGAGAGAGGCAATACGGCCCGTGAGCTCCTGCACCTGCTTCTTGCTGGTCGGATGTGCCATGTCCATGATGGCCTTGATCTTCTCAGGGTTAACCTCAATATCCCTTTGAGTGACCAGAAAATCGAGGAATTTCCCAGAGGTCACCCCAAAGATGCACTTGCAGGGTTTAACTTCATCCGATGCCGTCTCAGCGCGTTGAAGGATTCGTGCAAATCCCTGATGTAGTTGGCCTTCTGGAGGCTCTTAACAATCATGTCGTCAATGTAAGCCTCCATATTCCTTCCGAGCTGCCCTTCAAAGACTCGGTTGATCAGCCGCTGGAAGGTGGTGCCCGCATTCTTCAGGCCGAAAGGTATCATTCTGTAACAATACAACCCCCTGTCCGTGACAAAGACCATCTTCTCCCCGTCTTCAGGGTGCATCCTGATCTGGTTGTACCCAGAGAATGCATCCATGAAGCTCAATAGCTGGTGGCCAGCTGTAGCATCCACCAATTGGTCAATCTTTGGCAGGAAAAAGCTGTCCTTCGGACAAGCCTTGTTGAGGTCCGTATAGTCCACACAGATCCTCCACTTTCCACTGGCCTTCTTCACCATAACGATATTGGCCACCCACTCCGGATAGTGGGACTCCCTAACAAAACCGGCGTCGAGAAATTTTTTCACTTCTTCTTCAATGGCCTTCTGCCTTTCGGCAACAAAGCTCCTTTTCTTCTGTCAGACGGGTCTATATGTTGGATCCACCTTGAGTTGGTGAGTAATGACACCCGACGGGATGCCTGGCATGTCCTAGGCCGACCAGGCAAAAACATCAGCGTTGCTTCTCAAGAACCCTATCAGCTCCTGTCGGGCTTCTTCGCTTAGTGTACTCCCGATTTGAAGCACTTTAGTAGGATCATCCTCTCTGAGCGGAACAAACACCACCTTTTCGACAAGCTGACTGTAGTCATCAATTTCGTCCTTAGGATCCAGTTGTTCAAGTGTGGGGCGCCCCTCCAGCTGCCTATCATGAATGGCCAAACATTGTCTGGCCATCCTGCGGTCTCCCCTCAGTTCCCCAACCCCGTTACGAGTCGGGAACTTTGCCGGCAAATGATAAGTGGATACAATGGCACGGAACTTATTAAGGGCCGGTCGGCCTGGGATGGCATTGTACACCGAGGTCGTACGGACAACCACAAAGTTGATAGAAAAAGTTCGTTGGTGAGGTTCCGTCCCGAGGGTTACGGGTAAAGTGATTTCTCCTTCTACTCCAATGGAGTTTCCCCCAAAGCCAGTGAGCGGCACTAAGGAGTCCCGCAGCCTTGATCTAGACAAATTCATCCGAACAAAAGTGTCGTACAGCAAAACTTCTGCACAACTTCTATTGTCAATAAGGACATGTTTTACATCATAATTGGCAATGATTGCCGACACAACGACAGGGTCATCTCCTGAGAGATGGGGTTCCAAAAGATCTTCATTAGAAAAACTGATCATACTGGAGCCCCTGGGCCTCTTCGCAATATCTTGGCCCCCTCCAGACCCTTGGACGGACCTTCGGTGCAACATGCCAACACCTCCACCCGTCGGAAGTTGATTGGAGAGTTCAGCCTCTTCAGGTGGGTCCCTGACAGTTGAAGCTTCAGCTCAATCCCGGTGGGGATGGACGTACTTGCTCAGATATCCCCTCCTGATGAGGTCTTCGATAGCATCCTTCAGCTGGAGGAACTCCTTAGTGCCGTGCCCATAGTCCCTGTGGAACCGGCAATACTTGTTCTCGTTTCTGGCGATAGGGGGGCCCCTCATCAGTCGAGGCCTTTGGAAGTAAGCATCGTTCTCAATCTCCATGAGAATTTTCTCCCTCGGAAGGGAGAGGGGCGCATAAGTCTCAAACTTCTTAAAGAAATTTCTTGGCTTCGGGCTCCGGCGCCGAGTGGGTCGGCCGTCGTCGCCAGGAGGTCAAACTACGGGGGCTTTATCGCCCCGCTTCTTAGCAGTCGATCTCCCCTCCGCTTGGCGGCGGCTTGCAGATTGCTCCTCCACCAGGGCATACTTGTGGGCCCTGGTCAATAGCTCGGTGTAGTCCTTTGAGAACTTCTTGTCCAGGGAGAATGTAAGCCTGGATGACCAGAGCCCTCTCTTGAAGGCGGAATTGCTACCGCCTCGTTCAAGTATGGGACTTCCATGGCTGTGGAGTTGAAGCAGGCCATGTAGTCCCGGAGAGTCTCCCCCTCCTTCTGGAGTAGGAAAAGGCAGTCGGTGTTCTTCGGGGCTCGACTGCATGTCCTGAAATGTGAAAGAAAAAGAGTCTCGAGTTGAGAAAAAGACTGGATCATACCTGGTTGGATGGCCGCAAACCACATGCGGGCAGCCTTCTTCAGAGTGGCTGGAAAGGCGATACAGTGGAGGGCGTCGGAGGCGCCCTGTACCATCATATGGGCTTTGTAGGTGCCCAAATGATCTAGTGGGTCGGTGGTACCGTCGTAGGGGTCCACCTGAAAAATCTTGAAGTGTCGGGGGATAGACTCCCCCAAGATCTCGACAGAAAAAGGTGGGCGGGTGTCATAAGCCTGCCCCCCTATGGCCTTCTGCCGCTCGATAATCTCCGCCATGCGCTCTTCCATGCGCATGACCTTACTGCCGTAGTCATGTGGGTCTTCAGCAGGGCGTCGACCACCGAGGGAAGCGGAGTCAGCGAAAGATGGGAAAGCCGACCTCGCCCTCTTCCCGCTAGCGTGAGCCTCCAAAGATCTCCGGGGCTCCAGAGCAGCATGGGAGAGAGGTGGCGGCTCCTCCGGCTGCTGACTCCCACCGGCAGCTGGTTGGTGGTTGATGCAGGACGCCGCGGGCGACTGCCGCCGGTCGTCAGCCTCTTCTTAAAAATGCTGGACCGCTGAGGTGAGCGTTTTGATACGGTTTACCAGCATCTGGAACTGCTGCAGTCCCAGAGTGACGGTGGGCTCGGCAGCGGTGGCCATGGCATCCTCTCCGCGAGGTGCTTCAGGCCTGTAGGGGGAATGCCTCCCTCTGGTAGAGACACTTCGCGTTCTTCCCCTCACCATCTGTAGCTTTCTTCAGTCGATCTCTCCTTTTAAAGTAGAGAGCGGAACGAAGGTTCAGCGAGCTCTCCTTCTAGCACCAATCTGTTGCTGCGCTTACCCCTAGACCGGGTTTGCCTTGCTGTGCTGGAGAGCTCTTTAGCAGGCCAACCTGCAGAAGGTCCCCTGGGCGCCGGAGGTGCTCCAGCGGGGGACACTCCGATGCTTAAGTTAGTAGGGGGTTTGGAGCAACAGAGTGGAGAAAACCAGAGAAGAGCGCAGAATGGAGAAGAAAGAGCGTCTGACCCCTATGGAGGTCCCCTGGACACTTTTTATGGACGTGAGATACTGCCAAAATTCGTTAGAGGACAAAAACGAAGTCCCTGATTTATCCTTAGGAGGATCGAAGTGATGGCCAGGTGGCATAAAGTCGTGGTCACGTCGCGAAATCCGTTGCAACAGAATTCTGGTACCAGCTGGAGGGAATCTTCCGGAACCTTCGGGTGGTTCCTGAGTGCGGATGAGCCCGACGAGCTAGGCAGGAGTAGATCAGCTAATCTCAGGTTGGTCGGCTTCTGGTAGGTCGGCCTTGGGTAGGTCGGCTACCCCTGGATCAGCCGATCTTTAAATGGACTGACCCTTAGAACCATAAGCCCAATGGCCAATCGGTTCGTTGAACCTTAGGCGGGGAACACGTCAGAGCCTCCGGAAAAGCCGATCGGTAGGAGCTTCAGCCCGCCTCAACTTGCCGAACGCCTTGCCCGGTCTGGCCCGGGCCGACCGGGTGGAGATAACAATATATATATATATATATATATATATATATATATATATATATATATAATTAATATTATGTAGCTTGGTCCATAAAATAGTAAAAGAAAGGCGTTATATGTAATTTCAACAAAATTTTGGATATGATTTTTTTTTTCTTTACCTGAATTTCATGAAATTATTATACTACAACATTAATAATCTTTACGATGACATTAATACTTTTTTGCCCCATTAGAACCACCACGCTCGTCACCTACCATGGACGATACCTTTTCCAATTTATAAACGGCCTACTTATTTTTTTTTGTTTTGAGAACTACGGAAGAGAATCCTGGCATCAATTCAAACAACTACACCGACTTGATTAGCTGACATCCATGAAAGGATATATTTCCCTTCAAGAGTCTGTACTAACTTTACCAGTTTGACGACAGCAAGCCATATCAAATGTTGATGGGCATAAAGCTCTTGTACCAATAGTTGTTTATTATTTTCTTATATAGATGCGCACGTGCCGTAAGAGTGATGGAGATCAATTCAGCTCATCAATTTTATTTGCAGATTCATTTTTCCATTGCCTATCAAATCATACTCTTATTTACAAATAAGCTTAATTTCACACTTCCAACCAGCTAAAGAAAATGTTAAAGGCTACCCACCGTTTTAAGGAAAGAAACAGGATGTCGTCCCTTTATTATTATTATTATTATTATTATTATTATTATTATTGGCTCTTTACAAAGGTTTATAATTATAGGCTAGGTAATTAAACTAGCAGCAACTATAACAATTTAAAAAGAAAATCTAAAGAGGGTCCTTCTATCTAACATGGCCCTGCATTTCTGAGAAAGCATTTGAAAAAAATACTCACTGCTATTTTTTTTCCCCCCCTCTTGTTTAGGACCTGGTACATGTTAAAACCTTCCTCACCGCCTCGGTCACCTGCCAAGCAGCTGACAAACAACCCCAGCCCGCATAAAATGGGCCGGTGCAAAGGGCAACGAAATAGACGCTGAGGCCCAGATCTACTGAACACTAAAAATTACATAAAGGGGATTAAAGCGTCAATCTTTCTTTTGGTGCTGCGGCAAAGCGTAGCAGCTCCGGTCGATGCAAATGTCCATACAGAATCACTGCTTTGAGAGAACCAAAGAAATCTTCACCATAATTACCTAGCAAAGACTAAAATACATGTTCAATCGGTAAAAACCCTTGGGGGGGGGGGGGGGGGAGATGTTGTGGACAAAAAATATCCAAACTACAAAGATGCTTCTTTTTTACAGGAACTTGTGAAGTATTTGTCACTAAACTGCACACGATTAACTCCTCTTAGGCGGAATGAACTTATCATTGCGGGGCTATAACCAAACCTGAGAAAAACCCTAAATATAGTTTGCCTCATGTAGGCTACCGGAGACCGTTCCCGCAGAGGCTATACAGAGCCCTGTGCTCCTCCCATCATCAAACATCTTATTCCTGCACGAGATTGTCCAAACTGGACTTATCAGAGTCGGGTAAATTAAGAGGTTTTTCTTTATCATCAGAGACTTGCAGCATTCTGCTGATTCTTGGAACGCACGTTATCAGAAGCTGGATTATTGGATGGCTGGGCCTTGTCATGTGAGGCAACCTCATTCTGTTGAGTTTCCTCAGACTTGGAATTAGAATTCTGCTGATCCCCTTGAGACTTGGAATTAAGAAATCTACCGCCAGACCCCCTAGCCCTTTTTAAAGCATGCAAGTGGCGGGATTCATGTAAATAAGGCTGCAGGGGTTGAATTGCAAAATATAATTAGGATTGCATCCATCAATTCAAAAGTAGATAAATATTTTTATAGTTACAGTAAAAAAAAAAAAAAATTATTATCTCAAGCTTTAAACAAACATGTAATTTAAGGTAGATCTATCTACCAAGCATGATAAAAAAAAGGTAAAGAAGCAGTTCTCAATGCTGGAAAACCATGAACAGGTAGGCAGCAGACATAAGCAACGCATATGTAGGGCATGACTGCAAGTACCTCAAACATATACAAGATGTTTTCTGACCTTAGGAATATAAATACAGCCCAAAAGTTGATCTTAATATAATAAAAGGAACAATGCAAAGCCCAGAAAATGTTCATCTTCAATAGCCAGAATTAACCTCTTTAAAAATATGTAATTTTTTTTTTAAAAACAGTATGAATAAACTAAATGGTGATTAGCCAGAAATAGGGTTCAAAGTTCATCATCTTTAACTGAGATATCTTGCTTGATATTTACAACTCAAGGGATTAGAACTAACAAATGATCTGCAAATAAATTTTTGAGAAACATGATCTGCAAATTTATTACAGTAAATCATTGACAGAAAGCAGTGCCAAAACACAATTATTAGAGAAAAGAAAACTCATGCAAATGCTTACTAAAGTGGCCCAACATATTATCTATCATGAAAAGTAATACAACTTGCGGAACATTTATAAGAAACAAGCTTAAACAATGCCACCCAGTTTCAACTTCTGGATACCACTATCATGGTCATTAGACTGACCTGACAAATCAAGATTCTAGGCCACCAAAAACTGCAGGAACTAGCTGCATATGAAAAGAAATATGCAGCCTTGGCTATTTTCATAACAAGGAACAATTGCAGAAACTAGTGAGCGCAAAGCATGGTTTAAAATCCTGATACCAAATTACCAATATCCATATTGCTCAGTCTCCGGTCAATATAGTACCATATTGATGCATGATATGATAGTTGGTGCCAGCACAACAGCTGGGAACTTTTGTTTTTTCTTAACAAATGTTATGAGCATTACCATTACTTCAGGAGCACAAAAAAGGCAATAAATAATGTAATGGGACAAAAATATTTATTTTTTAAATAATTAGTTTACACAAAATAATATAAAAATGCATTGATATATGCAATTACACATCCGAAAATCAACTTGAAAGGACAAAATGTGACGCTCTTTTTCCCTTTTCAGATATGGAGGGAGTTGCTTACCCTAGTCTCATGTTTCTAGGCTTCAATCCAACCAAAGCTACATCAAAGTCCCTCCTCGCTCTTCTCCCACTCAAAACAAAAAGCAAGACAAAAAAACAAAAGGTAGAAGACCCCTTTTGACTCTGTACAATCAGTACCCCTCAGTTTAGCCTGACTTGCCCGGAACTAAAAACCGGAGGGCATCCTGAGTGACAGTTCTTCACGTACAGTGGTACAGCCAGCACGGACAAGCACTCACAACCTTGGGGCAAAGCATATTCAACATACTTGGTAATTTTTTTTTTTTTTTTCAACTAACAGATTTAGCAGGAAGAGTCAGCAAGATTCTGGTAGGTCTAGTGCAAGTGACATGAAGCAGGAGACTAAAGCAATCCTGTATTATCCATCTGGCTTGTCAACATGCTAGGAATATATTTGTGATTAATATGGTATCGGATACCTCAGATAGGGGGTCTCAGTCCCCTTTCTTAGGGATTATGTACCATTAGCTAGAAAAAGATGGATGCTTGCTCCTGGCCTCCAAAACACAAGCAACAGTTGCATAAAAGATGGAAGTAAATTGTTGAAAGCATAGTTACTCATATGAAAGAGATAACAGCATTTAACCAAGAGAAGTGGGTCTGATGCAGCAGATGACTACAGGAAGTATGAAGAATTGTCTCTCATTTTATTTTTATTTTCTAAATAGGAAAATCCTGAACCAATCAATTCACTAGAAGCCATTGAAGCTGAATGGAGACAAACAATCTGGGCATCAGTGAGCAACTTTTGTGCCTGTGTTGTCACTGTTGAACATGCAACTCAAGTTGGCTATGAAAATTATTGCTGGCCATAAGCAATTTTGGTGGCTAATGCAGAATACCAGGGTTTTTGCCTTCGTCCAGACATAGAACTTAAACAAGTGGGAATTTTGAACACATTCTATTGTCTGTAAGTCCATATGTATGGATCTGATAAAAAACACAAGTGACATATGACACCAACAAGAAATGGGGTGCAGGTAATGCAATAAATTCAATAAATCTAGAGTAAAATGCAAGAAATGGTGATAATTAAAAAAAAGAACCAATTAGTTTTTCTGCAAAATTTGAAGAACACGTGGCAGGATTAAGAATTTAGTCAAAGTGCAGCCACTACAAAAGCCATCTTGAAAACAAAGCTTGTGGATCAGCTATTGCAAAGGGAACTAGGAGAGATAAGAGAGTGTGGATCATAGTTCCAGATATAATACCTTGCGAGTTTTGATTAATTTATTTTCAGATTCAGCTTTTGCTCGAGATTGCCGACGCCTTAATATACCGTGATATTGTTTTGCATTGACATATACAGGTTCTTCAACTGCCTCAGCTGGCAATGGCACTCCAGCGTGATGCATCCCCATCATTTGTGGATGGATCTGAAAACAGTAGTAATTGATAAACACCAAATCAGTACTAAAAGGAACAAAAAAATTGTAGCCTATTCTTTAAAGCATTTGATATCTAGATAAAACAAAATATGCATGTACATGTTTCCATGTAATTTACCCAAACATACCACCGTCTGTCCATAAGCAGCAAAAACACCTCCATAGCTAGGATCAACAAATGGGTAAGCAATCTGAGCCTGCTAAAAAAAATATGCTTCAATACATCTTGTCATGTAAAATTAATGAATATTATCAAACTACACTTTCATATGTGCAGTCTAATATTTAAATTTCTTCTACAAGGACCAACATGGTAATGTTTGAAAATTTGAGGGCATCATTACCCCCAGATTGATGTTTGAATCACTTGCTATACCGTTCTATGGCAAAACAAGAATTGTTGTTCAACAAAACTGCAAATCAAGACATGATGGAAAAGGTAGAATAGATGTCGAAGCATGTAGATATAGTAAACAAAATACTTTGCACCAAGGCATTTTAAATTTATGGTGAAGTATATAAAAACTTAAACATAAATAAATAAATCATATAACCAAGGTTTAAAATCCCATAGGACGGGAATGTCTCGATTTTTTCATGAAATGGGACGTGCTGGCATCCTGCCCCGTCCCGACACTCGGGACAGGGGATGTCCCAAGGTCTCCCGATTGGGATGCTGGGACACTAATAGGACATCCTGTCCCAACACATGGGATGGTATCCCATCCTGGTGTCCCATGGAATGTCCCGTCAGGACCTGAATCCTTGCATATAACTATTCCACAATGTAATGTAAATGAATATACATAAAATCTAATAAACACCATCAAGGACCTCATTAAGGGAGGAGAGAAACAAGCTGACCATAAATATGCTTAAGCCATATCGAACATTTGGATGGTCATAGATGTGCCTACAACCTATCCTTCAGAAAAAAGCGGGGGAACACTCTCTTCAAAAATGCAGAATTCTACACAAATGTCATACACGTACACATGTGCAAGTCTGTAAATGTATAAACACAGCAACATGGAGGTGTAGGTAAAATCAAAGATAGATGTCTGATTACTGCAAAGAAAGGCCCAGGACCCTCACAACTTCTCCAAATTTGAAAAGGGAGTAATTTAGTAAATTAGAAATTTCAGACAAAGATAACACTGAAACTGTGTGGGACTTCACTATTACTCCCTTCTCTAGCAGCTGGTCCAGAAACACCACAAAAGTAACAAAGTGCAAGATTAATCAGTGATTTTCATTCTTTCCTGCTTTCTATCTTTCCTTCATTCTTCTGTTCCTGGTGAGATTTATGGGTTATGCTAGTTCTTCTCTTTGGAAAAGAAGCCTCATCATCCAGATGGTTCACCTGCCAAAGTGTGGCATTTCTTCGCTGATAGGGAGGTGCAGATTGCTTGTTATAACATTTCTACATGGTCATTTCACTGTTTCTCTACATATATTAACTTAATCTAGACTGTGTTGCTTGTAAAACTAGAACTACAAGCTTCTAATAACACGAAGTTTTATTGATCAGGGAGGGGAGGGGGGCTAAAAAGACCATTAAGGGAAAGCCATGTCAGAACCTCACTTGGATAAGGCTGGCATTGGTTGATAGATCTGTAACTCCATTTGCCTCATTAATGGGTGATTAAATCGTCTATATACAGTAACTTGTTGCTACAATTGGAGGCATAATCAGGTATGCTAAATGGGTTTATACAAAATCCAAAAATGAATGTGTTTCATCAAAAGACTTGTTTGGTTGTTTCTACAAAATCTATTCTGTAAAAACTGGAAGGTCATAAAATTTGAAAATTGAGTTTGTGGAAAATAGGCCTCCCCCTGCAATTCAGAAAACATTTTACAGAAAATTAGGTTTTGTAATTATTTGCTTAAAGAAGCATCACAGACAACCAGGCTGTGCTTAGGAGTCCTAATATTGCAAATGCTAATCTTCAATACCCCATAATAAAGTCATTTTCCTTGCCTGCTACTCCAATGGATCTATGCAACACTATTAATAGGAAATGTCACCAAGAAAATGGTACAAGTAACTCATTGAGTTGGCATCAAAATGCACTAACTTTACTTCCTATTTTTCATCATAAAAGCTTCAAGCACTGAACCTTCAATGGAGAAGAATGCCTGGAACAAAGATGACTAATTGTTCAGGGGGAAATCAGGACATAACTCTGGCAGACATTGAAGGACTACAAGCAAAATGTGAAAAAGACAGCTTTCCTCCTTATGAAGAGACAAGGTAAGCAAGTGTTTAAGAATAGGGAGGAGAAAACACAGTTCAGTCGTACCCATGAGGTCCATGAAACTGACACTAAACCTTTCTACACAACTGAGTGAGAACAAACAAGAAGCCCCATCCTCAGTCTCATATAGTCAGTAGCAAGTTCTCCAAAAAGTGAAAAAAATGAAGAGAATCTGCCTCTATAAACAGGTCTAAGAACAGTACCACAGCATGTCCTGCTTCAAGGTGACCTGGAGAAATCATGTACCCAACAGGTGTTGTCATGCCAGGTTGAAAGTTTCCAGTTGCAGGAGCTTGATGCTGCACCTCAGGTTGTGTCTGCTTTTGTTGCTCATCAGGTCCACCACCATCTGGATCATTATATACAACATGAAAAGAACAAGAACACTAAGTCCAATGTTAAAGCTAGATAAATAGCATAGATCACATGAGCTAAACAAATAAAAAATCCAATAGAACAGCACTCAAAATCTCCACACGAAAAACAAAGAGGGGAAAAGAATGACGACCATAGAACCATATCAACATTAGCATGCAGAAAGACTAAATCATATGACAGTAAGACTAGAAGTGCATCCAATGATATCTACATGCCTCAAAAACAATTGTGAATTAGTGAAGCTGGTGTAGTGCCATCCACATATTCCAAGAGAGGAACTCTATTCCCCCCCCCCCAAAAAACCCCTGCACGCACCATTCCCACAGTCCAGCCAAGGTTAAAATCTCTCTCTCTCTCTCTCTCTCTCTCTCTCTCTCATTCTTTTCTTTTGAGAAGGTCAGAAAAATTCCTGTATATTGCATAAGTTGGTGAGTCTTTTGGGATGTTTTTAAAGTTTCAAAAGAGATAAGTTGTTGTCATATCATCTGAGTAAACAAAAGGTTTTCTTGTCCCATCTTCAATAGTTATCTCTGTCTGGTTTGATAAGTGTCAAGGAATCACCTTTTACACAGTCAGGTCTAGGTGTATCTAGGAGCCAGGTCCATGTTGGTGTCATATCATGTCTGGGTAAACAATAAGGCTTTCTTGTCCCATCTTCAATAGTTATCGCTGTCTGGTATGATTAGTCTCAAGGAACCTTTTAGATCAAGGGCCGTATAACAAAGAAATATTTAGGCATCAGGTTTGGGCGTTACTAGGAGCCAGGTCCATGCTAACCCCGAATTTTAGAATAGCTGAGACTCGGACCAAAGAGATCCAGATATAGACAAGTCATCCGAGTGTCATTTAAAGCTTAGAGCCTGAACATTTTTCATTTAACTTTAATTCCCTGGTGTCAATTTTATACACACTTGAGCATTGGTTTACACACATCTATACAGTTCTGCTTTCCTTTATGAACCAGCCAGGGATCCAAAGTTTAATTGTTATTAGAAAAGGGGACTGAAAATGAATTTTTCAATCAACAGGCCCTATTTGTTAAATAGAAGTTGACACAGGGATTGGAAGTTAATTTGTTTCAAGTTAACCTGATTGATGGAACAACTATCCATCAAGTGTTCTTCTTTAATAAATACATGCATTGTGGCAGGAGGGGGGAAAAAACCTGATGTTGTGATCCCCTTCCCCACCCCAAATGGTGCCCCACCAAGTCCACTGCCTCCTTCCTGCTCCACACTTGATAACCTTCAACAAGGTTGGAAAGCCATCTCCATCTACTGACAACCTCCTCTGGCCATGGGCTGTTGCATCTAGCCTATATGCCCATCTTCAGCCTACCACCACCTAGCAAGGTGCCATATCACCACCTCCAGACTCCAGTCCTCTCTCCCTGCCTCCAGCTTCCATACCTCTCTCTGCAACCAAATTAATGAAACCTATGTCAAATGGATGTGCTTTAATGTCAGGCACAAAACCTACAACCTTCTGTGTCGCATCTTGTCTACATACGTATACTAGGCTTTATAGCTGAGTCCTATTAGACATCAAGGGTTTAATCTACATAATTTTCTACAGATCTGACATCTGGAAGAAAATTCTATCCAGAGGACGAGTCTCTGTTGTTCTTCTTCTTTTGCTTCCTCCTGTCATGACAAGTCCTATTTCAACATCAATCCACATAATCCAATCCTCTTCAATCTCAATTGCCATGACTGATGTCCATCTCTCCAAATACAACTGAACCATGCCCTAAATGATTTCATCTCGTGACAAGCATCCACATGTTCTCTTTTTCTGAGTGATCAATTAGAGCCATTAATCCTTTAGGAATCAAAATCAATCAACACTGCACAATATATCTCAGATCATCTACAAATGCATTTCAAGCAGCAACCACATCACGGCAGTCTAGGCAAGATTTGCCTGCACATTGTGATCTCATATAATGCCCAAGCAATCATCAATACACCTAAGCACCATCAATAACAATAAGACAAAACAACAAAAAAGCAACACGGGCAGTGAATTACAACAGCACCACTTCAGTGTTGACATAGTATGCTGAAAGATCTATAATCAAGCATTTAAAGATCCAGGAATACTCCAATAACTGTATTGCTACTATTGTATTTTCTTTTTCTTTAATATCCTTCAAAACAAAAATAAGTTTGCTGAAAAACACCACCATCTTCACATCACTAGATGTAATAGCTTAAAGTTCAAGGCAGCAGCAGGAGGAGTTTGTAGAACTTCAAAGGATTGAGCATCAGTGATCATATGGTCAGGACAAAAAAAGTAGTGAATTCAAGCCATATGGCATATGATTGTAAATGAAATGCAAAAATGGTCAATCATTTACAGAAATAAAAAAAATACCAGATATGTTGTGCACAGAAGAAGTCATGATTTTATAAAAAACTCCTGGAATAAACTGGAACTACAAGAGATAAGAGAGCGCAGACTGAATTTGCAAAGGAAATAGGTCACAATCCCAGCCAAATATTCTTAAGAATGCCACTTGCAACATTCATAAAATCTTGACCCTCAAAGTTTATACTATAATTGGAAGAAAGGACCACCTGAAATGCAAATCAAGAAAAAAAAATCAGAATTAATGATTAGTCTAACAACTTAAACATGTAAACAGATTTAAATTTTTCAAAAAATCAATAATTAAACCTATTGATCAGATAGTACCTAAGTTACTCTAAGGGGGCTATTTGTTTGCCTGCAATTAGGCAGGTTCAAATTGCAAATCTGCAACTTAGTTGCAGACATCTAAAGCAACTGTTTGGATGCCTGCAATAGCAACAGCAGACTGCATTTGAACTGCAAAAAGAGCCCAAATCTTGGAAATGGGCTCTGATGGAAAAATTGGCTGTAGTTCCAGTTACTAGATTTTTTGCAATTGGAAGCAGCCCTCATATGAGTCTCCTCACCAATGTCCAATTGTTGAAATTTAATCTTATACAATTTTAACATATATATATATATATATATATATATATAGCAGCCCTCATATGAGTCTCCTCACCAATGTCCAATTGTTGAAATTTAATCTTATACAATTTTAACATATATATATATATATATATAATTTTAATAAATACATTATGTAAATTTATTATTATAATAATATATAGATATTATTACATCAAATAATTTATTATAATACTGTATTTCAACAATAATTATTGTAACATAATGTTTCTTAGTACAGTATATATATATATATATACATCAATCATTTTTATATAATAACATCTTTATACAATAGTTGGCTGTTACTATAATTCATATTATAAATATATTTTTTATTATAATAATATGTGTAATTGTATAAAACTACCAATTTTTTATTAAAATGTAAAAATAACAAAATATTTATTGTCTATAATGCAAAAAGTAAATTTCTATACTAATTATTATTTTAATAATATTATTACGATCATAATTTTGCTCACTTAACCATTATTATTCTGTTACTACGTTCCTTATTATAGTCTACATATAACATAAGAATAATAATCATAATTATATAATAATTTATATTATAAAAAATTTACTAGCTATTAAATTAATATATGTTGTAAATTTCTATGTATGATAATAATAACAAATCTAATGGTCACAATATCAAATTATTTTATAGGAATACAATTACTATAGTCTTGTTCTATCAAAATTACAAAAATAATATGATAATTATTATAATATAATAGAAAATTATATTACTACAAGTCTACAATAATTATTGTTATAATGTTATTATAATACAATTTTTATTATTATCATTGTATCATAATTGATGGGGCCAGATCGCTGATGTGGCACGAGGCAGCTGACGTGGCGCAAGGTAGCTGACGTGGAGCCCCCATCAGACGCCACGACAAGTTTTCAACACGAGCGCCTTCGTCGGGCTGAGCTCTCCTGAAGCAACACCTCTGCCCACCGAAGCCGAGCTCCGTCCTCCGCCAGGTCCGTTCCCGCAAGCCCGGAATACCTAGGCCGGAGCCGAGTCCGAGTCCCCACC
The DNA here is from genome assembly GCA_021397845.1 of Areca catechu. Lineage (NCBI taxonomy): Eukaryota > Viridiplantae > Streptophyta > Magnoliopsida > Arecales > Arecaceae > Areca > Areca catechu. Next base: position 177,207,945 of record CM038051.1, on the reverse strand, counting down.
CAAGGCGGATCCCTCGGGATCGGGCCCCGTGGTCAGGAGTCGAGCTCAGCCTCCGCCACGAGGCGCCCCTCCGAGCTCAGGTCCCCTAGGCTGGGCAGCACCCCGGTGCCGAGCTCGCCTGAAGCCGGGCCCCGTGGTCAGGAGTCGAGCTCAGCCTCCTCCGCCACGAGGCGCCCCTCCGCAGCCGAGCTCAGCTCGTCCCCACCCTGCTGAGCAGCACCGAGGCGAGTCCACCGAAGGCGGGCCCTACACTTCCAGCTCGGCCTTCAGTTTGAACCAACGTGCCAGCCGCCAAAGGAGCCATGCCTCCCCTCCGAGGACAGTGACGATACTCCCGAGGGCCGTACGACAACACCAACCATGCCGCAATTAATGCCCACGGCCGTCACTTACTCCAGAAAGGAAGGAAAGCTCACATCAAGGCGCCATGTCCTCCGCCGATCCGCCATACAACCGGAAAAAAGACCCTACCAGAGAGCGCGGGTCCCAAGACCGGCGGCCTGCCGATCGAGGCCTTGTCAGGCTCCCAGGAGGGGGACAGGCAGAAGGAATGTCAGAGATTTATGGAAGCTTGCTCAACTGTCAAAATAGGAGAGACGTCCCGTCTACATCACGGTACCTCGCTGTACACGACAGCGGGGGGAGATCCCAAAGCAAACCAAGGTAGAAAATCCCGCCAGAGTAAGCAAAAGAGGTATCTGCATCTGATCCAGTATCACTACATCCATAGCATACTTCTCAATTCAAGAACACCAGAGGAACCATAGCAACACAAGGGAGGAAGGTCAGAGAGGAGGGCAAGACCACCTCGGCCAACACCACTCCCAGCTCGTCCTCATCTTCCACTCACACTATATTCACTTCTCCTAGTGTGGAGCTCATCCAGAGGGGCTCGACCAGGAGAATCTGTTCCCCTGGATCATCACTGACTTGACCGTCGGAGTGCCCCCGCTGGAATCCCCGGCCCAGGTCACTGACATTGCTTCCTTGCAAGTCCCAAGGCGCCAGAGGCGTTCCTAAGTGGGCGGACGCGTGACACCCGACTCCGTCAGCAGCTACGGGCCACGACGATCTTGGCGGCAACAGATTGACGCGCCAGGAAGGGGCACGGACACCTTAAACCACTTGTAATCTAGTCCAGTCCCTGTTCAAGCAGTCCATCAGAAGGATGGTGACCACTCGGGCAAGGGGAGTCTCTCCCAGCCATGCGGAGGCATCCCTTTCTCACGGGAACCCGCACGATTCGGAGACGGAGCCGCCTGCCCCGGTTCAACCACCTCCACTGGAAGTTCAGCTGACTGCACTCGCTCAGCAGATGCATACTCTCACTGCAGCAGTGCGCCAGCTCCAGCACCAACATCGGTCATTGGCTACACACCAGCAGCCGGAGACCCCCGCGGCCCACGTTGCAGCATTCTGCGACAGCCTGCGTTCCTTCCACGGAAGGCCTTCGTAGCCACAGGCCGTGACAAATCCCGAGGTACCTACCAGACTCCGTTGAAGCGACGCCGGGTCGGGTCCACTGACGAAGAAAGCTGCTCACCGCACCTTGACCGGGGAGCATCCAGACCCCGTCAGGGTAGGAGGGGCAAGGCCCCTCGTCGTGGGCACCGTGCACCTGCGTCACCTTCCCCACCCCTTTCAGCGGAGGGGTCTGTGGATGAAGCCATCAGGCGTATGGCGGAGAAGCGCCTGGAGGAGCATGACCGCAAGCTAGCGAAGCTGTCTCACCGATGCGTCACCTTCCCCACCCCTCTCAGCGAAGGGGTCTACGGATGAAGCCATCAGGCGCATGGTGGAGAAGCGCCTGGAGGAGCATGACCGGAAGCTGGCGAAGCTGTCTCACCGGTTCGCCAACTTGCCTGGCTCTACTATTGAGCCAGCGGGCTATGAAGCCCGTCCTCCGTTCTCCCAGGAGATTCAGGCAGAGCCGATTCCCCATCGACTCCGCATGCCGCAGGTGGACCCCTACGACGGGACCACCGATCCCCTGGACCACCTGGAAAGCTACCGGGCCCTTATGAGGGTCCAGGGGGCCATCGACACTCTGTTGTGCGTCGCATTCCCTGCTACTCCGGAAGGCGGCTCGAGTATGGTTCTCCCGCCTCGAGCCGGAAAGTATCAACTCCTTCGCCCAGCTGAGGCAGAAGTTCGTGGCTCATTTCGACGCCTGCCGGAAGATGCCACACGAGGCGGATAGCCTTTTCTCCATCAGGCAACAGGATCAGGAGCCGCTGCGGGATTACATGGCTCGTTTCAAGGCTGCTGTCCTGGAGATCTACTGTTTGGAGGAGCCGGTCGCCATGCTGGCCCTGAAGCGAGGACTCAAGACTTCCCGCTTGACGTACTTGCTTGACAAAAAGCCTCCAAAGTCTTATTCCGAGCTCCTCATTTATGCTCAGAAGTACATCCGCGCCGAGGAAGCGGATCGTACCCGACGAGAGCTCGACGGGAAGCCACCGAGGAGGCCCGCGCCAGACGAGGTGCCCGGGGCACGGAAGCCGGCACCACCAACTCGGAGCTCCCGTCCTGGACCGGGGCCAAGGAGCACTCCCATCCCTGAAAGGAATCTCACTCCCCTTCTTGCCCCAAGGACAAAGATCCTCATGGAGATCGAGGGCGAGACCTACCTGAGGCGCCCACTGCCATTGAAGCCGTCTGCCACCCGTGACAAATCAAAGTACTGTCACTTTCATCGCGACCACGACCACGACACCGAGGAATGCCGCAACCTCAAATGGGAAATTGAGGAGCTCATCAAGAGAGGCTACCTCAGAAGGTATGTGGGGGGCAGATCTCAGCTGGAATCTCAGGCACTCGTCGCCCTTCCACCAGTCCCGGTGGTCGACAATCGCCCTACTGAGAAGCTGGTGGGATGATACACTGAAGGACTGGGCGCGCCTCCAAGAAGGCCCGAGGGGGCAAGGAACCCTGAGATTGTACTCCCCTTTATAGGGGAAGGGGAGATGAAGTGAAAAATATAAATAATGATGCTGTGGTCGTCGAGATGACGATCGCAAAACATCCTGTAAAACGCATCATGGTAGATAGTGGAAGCTCCACATATATGTTGTTCTACGATGCTTTCTGCTCAGCTCAAGCCTGCACATACACCCCTCGTTGGTTTCAATGGAGATTCCATGAGGGTGGAGGGGGAGATCACTCTCCCAGTCACTGCCGGGACACCACCTCGGCAGAGTACTGTCATGATGACGTTCACGGTTGTTAAGCTCCCTTCGCCTTACAACGTGATCTTGGGCCAACCTGGGCTCAACCTTCTCGACGTTGTGATCTCTACCAAGAGACTGCTCGTGCAATTCCCAACTCCGTGCGGCATCGGAGAGATGAGGGGTACGCCCCAGCCGGTGCAGCACTGCTTCCAAACCCTCCCCGGGGCCCAGGTGCCCGAGGAGGTTCTTGAGTCGGACGAGCTCGACCAGCGGGTCCAGGACCCTAGAGGAGGCCCGGCCGAGCACCTACTTCCTTGCCAGCTCGGGGCCGACCTGACAAAGACCGTGCAGATCGGAGCTCAGCTGCCCGAGGAGAAGGATCCATTGCTGGAATTCCTACGGGCCAACACAGATGTGTTTGCTTGGACAGTGGCAGACATGCCAGGCATACCCCCTGAAGTCATCACCCACAAGTTCGATGTCGATCCGAGGTGCAAACCAATTCAGCAGAAGAAGAGGAGCTTCGCCCCTAAGAGGCAAGCGGCCGTCAATGAAGTCGAAAAACTTCTGGCCGCCGGCTTCGTTCGAGAAGTGCACTATCCGAGCTGGTTGGCTAATGTGGTGATGGTAAAGAAGAATAATGGCAAGTGGAGGATCTATGTGAACTACACCGACCTCAATAAAGCATGCCCGAAGGACAGCTTCCCGCTCCCGAGGATAGACCAGTTGGTGGACTCCACATCGGGGCATAGGTTGCTTTCCTTCATGGATGCATTCTCCGGATACAACCAAATCCGGATGCACCCGGAGGACGAGGATCATACTGCCTTCGTCACTGACCGAGGGACATACTGCTACAGGATGATGCCCTTCGGCCTAAAGAATGCTGGAGCCACGTACCAATGTCTGGTCAACAAGGTCTTCAAAGATCAGATCGGCCGGAATGTGCAAGTGTATGTGGATGACATGCTCGTGATGAGCAAGCCGAGCTCGGACCACATCGCTGACCTCGCCGAAGCCTTCCACAGCCTCCGGAAGCACCAAATGAAGCTCAATCCAACGAAGTGCGCCTTTGGGATGGCCGCAGGGAAATTTCTCGGTTTCATGGTCACCCAAAAGGGCATCAAGGAAAAACCCGGAGAAGGTCCAGGCGATCCTCGACATGGAGCACCCAACATCCAAGAAGCAGGTCCAACGCCTGACAGGGACGATCGCAGCCTTAAGCCGATTCATCTCAAGGTCGATCGACCGCTGCCTCCCTTTCTTCAAGGCGCTGCGCAAAATGCATGACTTCACTTGGACCGAAGAGTACAAGACAGCCTTTGAGGAGCTGAAGGAGTTCCTGGCCTCTCCGCCTCTACTGTCCAGACCGGAAGAGGGGGAGGAGCTCCTACTCTACCTGGCGGTGACTCTAGGGGCTGTCAGCTCGGTCCTCGTCCGTATGGACCAGGACGGATCCCAGAAGCCGGTGTACTACACCAGCAAAATCCTCCGGGATGCGGAGATCAGGTACACCCATTCCGAAAAACTGATTTTTACACTAATCATGTCTGCTAAATGCCTCAGGCCATACTTCCAAGCGCACCCCACTGCGGTTGTCACCAATCAGCCGCTGAGGACCATGCTAGCCCATCCCGAGACCTCCGAAAGATTGGCCAAATGGTCCCTGATGCTAAGCAAGTTCGACATTGCGTAACGGTCGAGGTTGTCGCAGAAGGCTCAAGTCCTGGCCGACTTTGTGGTCGAATGCACGGGACTCCCCGAGGAGCCAGAGCGGATGGTCCCGGAGACCCAAGTTGAGCCCGTACCACTGGAGGACCCCTGGATCCTCCACGTGGACGGAGCCTCCAACTCTTGTGGAAGCGGGGCGGGCCTCATCCTCACCAATTCCGACGGGGTGGTGACGGAATGCGCCCTCCGCTTCAAGTTTCCTGTCACGAACAACCAGGCAGAGTATGAAGCACTCCTTGCGGGCCTAAAGGTGTCCCGCGAATTGGGCGTGCAGAACTTGAGGGTCTTCACCGACTCCCAACAGGTCGCCGGACAAGTCTCTGGGGAATACGAGACCCGAGACCCCCAGATGGTGAAGTACCTAGAAAAAGTTCGTGCAAGCACGACGGGCTTCCGTTACTTCCGCGTTTCCCACATTCCCCGTGGAGGAAATGCTCGGGTGGATGCGCTGTCGAGGCTTGCACCTTACTGGACTCATCCCTGGGGCGTGCCTGCGTCGAGTACCTCGAGAGTCCAAGCTACGAGGGCCCTGAAGAGGTACAACAAGTGGCTCATGAGCCGAGCTGGATGGACTAATATGTCAAATACATCCAGGACGGCCTCTTACCAGAGGACCGCTGGGAAGCTGGCCTCATCAAAAGAAAGGCCGTCCGTTTTGTCTTAATGGACGGTTATCTCTATCGCCGATCTTATTCCTACCCCCTCTTGAAGTGCCTCAGACCCACGGAGATAGCCTCCGTGCTCCAAGAGATACACGAGGGCCTCCATGGGAACCATGTGGGAGGAAGAACTCTAGCTCATAAGGCACTCCAACAAGGATACTTCTGGGAGACGATGAGGAAAGATGCTGCTGACTTCGTCAAGAAATGTGACAAGTGCCAACGTCACTCCAACGTCCAGCGCCTACCGGCCCTGCCCATCTCTCAGCTGTCATCACCCTGGCCTTTCGCGCAGTGGAGGATGGACATTCTGGGGCCATTCCCCATGGCGTCGGGGCAGTGGAAGTTTTTGCTGGTAGCAGTGGACTACTTCACCAAATGGGTTGAAGCCGAGCCGTTGGCCCGAATTACGGAAGCCAACATCCGGCAATTCTTCTGGAAGTCAGTCATCTACCATTTCGGACTTCCCAACTGCGTCATTATCGACAACGGGAAACAGTTCGACAACAAGGAGTTCGAAGGATTTTGTGCCGAGAACGGGATCCAACATCGGTTCACCTCGATTGCACATCCCCAGACGAACGGAGAAGCCGAGGTCACCAACAGAACCATCCTCCAAGGGCTCCGCACCAGGCTGGACCGGGCAAAGGGCAGATGGGCGGAAGAGCTCCCAAGCATCCTGTGGGCCTACCACACAATGCTCAGAACGGCAACGGGCAAAACGCCATTCAACCTCGTCTTCGGCACGGAGGCAGTGATTCCAGTTGGGCTCGGTGGGCTCGGCGTGCCCACGCTACGCATACAGCAGTACGACGAAGCACGGAACTCGGCGCACCTCCTCCTCAACCTGAACCTCCTCGAAGAAACGAGGGACAAAGCCCGGCTTCGGATGGCAGCGTACCGGCAACGGGTCGCCCAATATTACAATGCCCGGGTGAAGTTGAAGACCTTCCAACCTAGCGACCTGGTATTGCGCCGAGCTGAGGCGTCTCAACCGAGAGAATGCGGCAAACTCTCGCCGAATTGGGAAGGCCCCTACAAAGTGACCGAGGCCCTCTCACAGGGGGCTTACTATCTCGAGGACTTAGATGGTACCCGATTCCTCTGGACATGGAATGCTAGTAATCTGAGGAGATACTATCAATAATGTAAGTTCTCCCTCCATTTGAAATAAAGGTCATTTTCCTGTGCAATGGTTTATTTACCTTGCAGGAACATCAAAGACCTGGGAAGCCCCCAGGCACCGGCGAGCCGAGCTCCTCGACATCAAAGACCTGGAAAGCTCCCAAGCGCCGGCGAGCCCAGCTCCTCGGCATCAAAGACCTGGGAAGCCCTCATGCACCGGCGAGCCCAGCTCTCCGGCGTCAAAATTCGAGAAGACGTCTTCCGGTACCAACTCTTCGAGCCCAGCTCCAAGACGCCTGCTCAAGACCGGAGCTCAGACCTCCGACCAAGGGCATCACCGAGCCACGCAGCTCGTCATCATCAACGTCCCCGAGCCCAGCTCCAGGATGCCTGCTCAAGACCGGAGCTCAGACCTCCGGCCAAGGGTACCACCGAGCCACGCAGCTCGTCATTACCAACGTCCCCGAGCCCAGCTCTGGGATGCCTGCTCAAGACCGGAGCTCAGATCTCCGGCCAAAAGCATCTCTGAGCCACGCAGCTTGTCATCGACAACACCCCTGAGCCCGGCTCCACGACGACGGCCGAAGTCAGGCCCTGTCCTCCGCCAGGTCAGCTCCCACAAGCCCGGGATGCCTAGGCCGGAGCCGAGCACGAGCTCCCACCCAAGGCGAACCCCTCGAGATCGGGACCAGTGGTCAGGAGTCGAGCTCAGCCTCCTCCGCCGCGAGGCGCCCCTCCGAGCTCAGGTCCCCTGGGCTGGGCAGCATCGTCGCCAATCAAAGCCCGAAGAAAAGTCCTCCGACACAAAGACCTGGGAAGCCCCCAGGCACCGACGAGCCCAGCTCACCGGCATCAAAGCCCGGAGAAAAGTCCTCTGGCACAAAGACCTGGGAAGCCCCCAGGCACCGGCGAGCCCAGCTCACTGGCATCAAAGCCCGGAGAAAAGTCCTCCGGCACAAAGACCTGGGAAGCCCCAAGCACCGGCGAGCCCAGCTCCTCGGCATCAAAGCCCGGAGAAAAGTCCTCCAACACAAAGACCTAGGAAGCCCCTAGGCACTTAGTGCCTCCGAGCCCAACTCCAGGATGCCAAGGTCCAGAACTCAAATTTCCGGCGCCGCAATCCTCAATCATCAACGTCCTTGGGACTGGCTCCGAGACACTAAGGTTCAAGACTCAAACTTCCAATACCAGGGATCTCAGCCTTCGACGTCTCCGAGCCCAGCTCCAAGACGGCGACTACTGAATCATGTCCCTAAGCAACTGAGTCCAAGGCCAACATTCATCACCGGAATGACCTCAAGCTCAACGCCGGGTCCGTGCCAGTCGAAGTCCTCGGCTTCCCTCTCGGACCTCCCTGCACCAAAAAAGAAGAAAAAGCAAAGAAAGAGAGAAAAGAGAGAAGAGACATTCCACATTACAGATAATAGAGACACAGTGATTGCAAAAGTGAATTTCATTACTGAAGGAGTTGGTTACACTATCTTCCGGGCCCCGACAGGCCAGGTGACCCGGTCAAGAAGAAAAGAAAATAAAAGAAAAGTACAAGTATAAAAAGAAAAAAGATCCTATCCTAAGGATATGGCTCCTTTCCCGGGCGGCGCACGGCTAGGACCTCTCCCTCCACCTCCGTCGCTTGGGCATGCCCCTGGGCGACCTCCGCTGGAGGAGCAGATTCAACTGCTGGAGCCGCTGGGGCCGGATCAGCTGCCTCCGGCTGCGGCGCAGGTGCTGCCCTCGTCGCCATCGGTGTCGGCTCCCTGGGGCCGGGCACCGCCGAGGTCACTGGGGTACGAGCCTCGGTTGGAGCAGCTCCCTGTCTTGCCGCCACCGTCGTCGTTGCAGAGAAAGCCTTCTTCCCCGGGACTCGGAGCGCAGCCAGCTGCTCCTCGGACAGGACTCCCTGCAGCTGGGACCGACAGTACACGAACCCCTTGGCAAAGGAGTCCGTCGCCGCTTCTTGGAAGAAAGGGACAGGAGAAACCCTAAGACTACTCCTAAAGGACGAGAAAGGGGGGCTAACTTGCAAAAACCCTAAGAAGTCGCCGGCGGCCAGAGAGGAAGAAGAAGAGGGAGAATACTCTTGCAGGATGCTGGGCGCGCAAAGTTTGAACAAGGGTAAGCTTCGAAAAGACTTACCCCTCCTTCCTAAACTACCTACGCCCGACCGTACCTTTATAGCCCCCCAGAAGGCGCCCGTCGCGTGTCAACCATCCATTGGGCCAGTGCGCCCATCCGACCGCGGTCGCTCCGACTTCCGTGCCCGCCTCAACGGCTCCCCCTAAGTGACCACGTGGCGTCCCCCCACAGGCTCGTAGGACCACAGAGCGAGGCGCCGCCGATTTTGGTCATCATTGCGCCAAATTTCGCCGCCTTTCCACGTCAGCACCATAATTACGCACTTCGCCCCAAGCGCCGCGCGCTAATGGGCCTCGGGCGTGGGGGGCAAATGATGGGGCCAGATCGCTGATGTGGCACGAGGCAGCTGACGTGGTGCGAGGTAGCTGACGTGGAGCCCCATCAGATGCCATGACAAGCTTTCAACACGAGCGCCTTTGCCGGGCTGAGCTCCCCTGAAGCAACACCTCTGCCCGCCGAAGCTGAGCTCCATCCTCCGCCAGGTCCGTTCCCGCAAGCCCAAAACACCTAGGCCGGAGCCGAGTCCGAGTCCCCACCCAAGTGACCACGTGGCATCCTCCCACAGGCTCATAGGACCGCAGAGCGAGGCGCCGCCGATTTTGGCCATCATTGTGCCAAATTTCGCCGCCTTTCCACGTCAGCGCCATAATTACGCACTTCGCCCCAAGCGTCGCGCGCTAATGGGCCTCGGGCGTGGGGGGCAAATGATGGGGCCAGATCGCTGATGTGGCACGAGGCAGCTGACGTGGCGCGAGGTAGCTGACGTGGAGCCCCCATCAGATGCCATGACAAGCTTTCAACACGAGCGCCTTCACCGGGCTGAGCTCCCCTGAAGCAACACCTCTGCCCGCCGAAGCTGCGCTCCATCCTCCGCCAGGTCCGTTCCCGCAAGCCCGAAACACCTAGGTCGGAGCCGAGTCCGAGTCCCCACCCAAGGTGAACCCCTCGGGATCGGGCCCCGTGGTCAGGAGTCGAGCTCAGCCTCCTCCGCCACGAGGCGCCCCTCCGAGCTCAGGTCCCCTAGGCTGGGTGGCACCCTGGTGCCGAGCTCGCCTGAAGCCGAGCCCCGTGGTCAAGAGTCGAGCTCAGCCTCCTCCGCCACAAGGCGCCCCTCCGCAGCCGAGCTCAGCTTGTCCCCACCTTGCCGAGCAGCACCGAGGCGAGTCCACCAAAGGCGGGCCCTACCCTTCCAGCTCAGCCTTCAGTTTGAACCAATGCACCAACCACCAAGGGAGCCATGCCTCCCCTCCGACGACAGTGACGATACTCTTGAGGGCTGTACGACAACACCAACCATAACGCAATTAATGCCCACGGCCGTCACTCACTCCAGAAAGGAAGGAAAGCTCACATCAAGGCGCCATGCCCTCCACCGTATAACTGGAGAAAAGACCCTACCGAAGAGCGCGGGTCCCAAGATCGGCGGCCAGCCGATCGAGGCCTTGTCAGGCTCCCAGGAGGGGGATAGGCAAAAGGAATGTCAGAGATTTATAGAAGCTTCCTCAACTGTCAAAACAGGAGAGACGTCTCGTCTACATCACGGTACCTCGCCGTACACGATAGCGAGGGGAGATCCCAAAGCAAACCAAGGTAGAAAATCCTGCTAGAGTAAGCAAAATAGGTATCTGCATCTGATCCAGTATCACTACATCCATAGCATACTTCTCAATTCAAGAATAGAGGAACCAGAGCAACACAAGGGAGGAAGGCCAGAGAGGAGGGCAAGACCACCTCGGCCAACACCACTCCTAGCTCGTCCTCATCTTCCACTCACACTATATTCACTCCTCCTAGCATGGAGCTCATCCAGAGGGGCTTGACCAGGAGGATCTGTTCCCCTGGATCGTCACTAACTTGACCGTCGGAGTGCCCCCGCCGGAATCCCCAGCCCGGGTCACTGACATTGCTTCCTTGCAGGTCCCGAGGCGCCAGAGGCGTTCCCAGGCGGGCGAACGCGCGACACCCGACTCCGTCAGCAGCTACAGGCCACGACGATCTTGGCGGCAACAATAATAATTCTTATTATAATCTATATAATATTATAATAGTCATGATTGTATTATGATAATATTTTTAGTTATTATAACAAAACATATTATAAATATATATTAATAATAACAATATATCTACCGTACCTCTTTTAGCATCACACAACCAAACAGCTGCAATTATAATTGCAGCATTTCCAAAGCCTATATTTGAATTGAATGCAATTAAATTACAAACAAAAAAACAGCCCCTAACTCTAATTCTAGGTTTCCACAAATGGAAAGCCAACGAGCACTCAAGCAGTTCCCAAGATGGACAAAGGCAAGCAAGATGTCAAGACAATTCAGGTTTTTCACATGCACATGCATGCAGACAGTCACGTGCATAGGCACTCATGCATGCACGTACTCAAATGTACATGGATAATGCCAGGGGTTAACCCGTTTTCTCTTTTTCTTTTTTTATAAAACAAGGAATTTAAGAAATATATTTTGGGCACAATTCAGTGGATGAACATGCACCAAAATGGAGTTGTACTATTACAAAAACCTAGATGGTTTAACACAAGGTATGGATGCTGTCACTATTCTCTCAATTCACGACATAGGAGAACATTATGGAATGATTAGGACATTTAGAATAAAGACAGAAAGTTGAGAATGTTTTGATCTTGCCCATATACTTTACTATGTGAAACAAAAATATGGATGATTAAATTCAATAATTCATAATCACATTGTTGCAGGATTTGTCTACTTTCCCCTCTACCAACATAAAACTAATATCTCTTATAAACTTTAATTACTGCTACTGATCCAAAAGATTGAAAACACACACACACACACAAAAAGAAAAGAAAAGGAGAGAAACTTGTGATGAGCAATCTATCCAGCACGAGTATGAACTGCTAAAGCAGTAGATGATAGCATCATATAATTCATTTGCATATTGCATTTTATCACTTAATGTCAATATATAACAACATCAGCAATGTTATATTCTTATATTTCAAAACTTACAACAGAATTTGCTAAAAAATTTAGTTCCTATCAGACAACATATTTAGTTCCAAAAAACTGTGTTCGATAGGTATATGAATCAGATGTGTCAGAAACTTGAATGCTGATGAAATTCTTTGTTTGCAACCTTTAAAGATTGATGGAGATCTAGATTCTAGCAACAAGAAGTTAAGACCCTCCACATTTTGATTATAGAAATGGGTATGATAAGAAACATGCATATTGAAAGACCTTACAGACAATGTTTTGTAATTTAAAAGATAAAAGGTTACACTATTTAACTAAAATTATAGTCTATCCCATATCTACATTTTTTCTCTCTTGCCAAGTCAGACACTTGAATACACATTTGAATTTGATTTCCAAATCTGTGTCTGTGTGACACTGATATTCTGATAGCAATGCAGTCCCCCTGTTCTAAGAATATTACAAAAACTATAAAAAGCGATATTGTCAAGCTGTACAGTAGATTCATTGTGAATCTGTGTAAAGCTGTTTTGCATGGAAGATATGCCATATAATTCGACACTTTGAAGTATATCAACAAGTTGTAGATTAGATAAGAAATAAGGAGGGAAGATACTCAAACAAGTAAACATTACCAAACGAAGGCACATGAGGGTTGCAGATTGACAGGCTCATTGTTAGATTCTAAGTTAGCCATAGATCTTTTTTTTTCTTTAGAACCATTATTTTTGTTTAGTTTCTATTGTTTTGGTCTATTAAGTCAATAGTGAAGATTAGATGGTGTTCAGAGCTTTGCAGGGCTTAAATTGTCATGTGGCTTGGTTTAACCAGAACCACATCAGCAAATAAAATAAATCACAGTTCATAATGGAGAGCCATTCCCTAGGAAAGAGGTCAAAGAATGGACGTTAAGGATCTTGCACACAAACAAGATAATGCAACACATACCAATGAGCCCTGTCTTACATACATATGGTTGGCTTTACCCATTATATCAAAGGATGATCCATCAATTTTTAAGAAGGATGATCCATTAATATTTAAGAAGTTCCATGACTGGCGCTCAATCTGACATCAACCCTTTAAATTACCATCAAAATCTTGGGGTCGGTGAGTAGCAAAATTACCTTATTAGTTATGCAGTTTAAGTTCATGAAACCAGAAATAAACCCCCAAAGATTCTTAGTTATGCAATTTAAGCTCGTGAAAACAAAAACAACCCTCTAAGATTCTCACAAACTTTCATACAGTATAAAGGAGGAGCAAAGCTTAACTAAATTGTCCATATAAATATAATTCACAAATGTATTGATTTAAGGCAGCATTTGTGCAGGAGGTCAAGGAACTGCATCAAACCTAACCATTAGTTTGAACTTGAAAAATCTGAGCAGCTTCAAATGAAAGTGGGCTGCAATATAAGGCCCTGAATGCCAAGTGAGTTGCATATGCAGCTGCACAATCCTAAGCAAGCTGCAGTTGCAGAGGCACAATGACTTAGTCGATTCTCTTTTGGCCCATGTTAGGACTGCATATTATTATAACTGCATATACACACATAGTGTAGTCAAGGGACCACATCTGCATATGCAGCCCCATGCACTATGCATTTTAAAACACTGAGCTAAAAAAATATGCATGAAGTTGTGAAAGAAGATATACCAAAATAATTTCATATTACACACAATAGTATTATTTTCTTAAGTCACAGTATTGATCTCATAGGATCCTTCTGGTATGAACTCCAATATAACTGCTCTCTCAGCAGTTTCAAACTGAATAAGTTCTGAACAACCTGGGCCTGCAAAGGGGCATATAGCAACATAATACAAGAGTTTCCATCCAATGCCTCCAAAATTGAGTTGATTACAACATCCATGATAGGAATTCATAGCTCTTTTCAATTGTCCTAAGCTTCTGTATGTGGGAGATAGACTTTTAGATGGCCTAATCACATTTCTGGTAAAAGAAATGGCATTTATCAACTTACACACGTCTTATCCTAAACACACTTTTGCAAAACTGTGGTAGTAAGTCTTCTACCAATAGATAGCACATCAAAAAATAATAATTAAGAAAAGACCCTGGTTAACAAAATGGAGTACTTCCAGATTAATATATGTTAAGAGTCTTAGAGGGAAACTCAAAATTCCCTCCTTCAAGTTCCCCCCTAAATTATTTTCCACCAATTTTTCTTCCTTTACACCACTCCTCCCACATGAAAAAGGAAAAATTTAGGAAGGTTGCTTATATTAAAAACTCTTCCCAATGGTCTTATCTTGTTTTGGCCAATTACCATGCGCATGTGTGGCCAGGCCCGGCTCGCGCGCAATCATGCTGCACTGGCGGCTATGGCATGGGATGGTCTTTTTGCTGATTATTAACCATTTTGTTGCTTATCGTTAAACCTGATTAATTGCCAATTAATAACTTAACGTTAAACCTGATTAATTCCCTAGCCATTGCTTAATATTAAACCTGTTTAATACTTGTCATTTTTTAATGTTAACCTCGTTTTAACTTCGCCATTAATCACTTAATTACACTAGCCATTGGGCCAGCCCAAATGGCTAGTCTCTGGGCCTATATAAGGTTGGTAGAGGATACGAAGGAAGATAAAAACAACCTTATTTGCTCTCTTCTCCTAATCTACTCTCTACTTCTTCCCAATCAGTCTACTTTTCTAGTCTTTCAAATTTCTCTTTTCTTTTTATCAAGTTTTTTCCTTGATCATTTTCATTTCAATATTACTTCTATTGCTGGGTTGAAGCTTTGTCATCTTCTTCACGATCATGCCCACGAAAGAGGCTTCTGGTTGTATCTTGGAATGAACTTCTCGAGATTAATCTTGCACGAGATCGAGAATCGTCTTAGGACAGTGTGCAACATGCCTCCAAACGAATTTCTTCTTTTATACTTTGTAAGTTTTTATATTAATTTTAATAATTGATTTATTGTTAAATCAATTAGATCACAATCAACTACTGTAGGATACGTATTTCCAATATGTACTTTCCAAAAATCTAAGGTGATTCTTGTACGATTGTATACAATTTCTAACAATACATGACCATGACGTCATAGTCTAAATGAATAAATAAATTTTACATTTGATTCATATGCCATTATCTATGATAATTGTATTATTTATTGCTATGTATATTAATTTTCTCTAATTTAATTTCTTGTTATAGTTTAGTCGTTTAGATATATATATATATCAAAACAGTAAGATTAAGATTCAAAATGAGATATGAATTTACTAAAAGAATTCAATGTAACTTTTGTGCAATTCTTATCTCTCTCAATCTTGTTTCTTAGCTTCTTATTAAAATACTTTTCCATGGATTTAGAGAATTCTTCTAGCCTCAAACTTGATCATTTTAATAGAAAAAAATTCCTTAAATGGCAAGAGCAATTAGAAGCCTGATTAATTTCTCTAGGTTTGACATCTGTCTTAGGAAAATCTCTTTTAAACCTACTTCATTAAACATAGGGTCAACTTCTAAATCTCTTGAAGAAATTGATTATCATTGTAGATTTAGAATACTAAGTTACCTTTCAGATGAATTATATGAAACCTATAGAAAGTGGCAATCCTTTAAAAAACTCTAGCAAGCCTTAGAAGAAATTGATACCAGAGATAATGAAGGGGCTATGAGGTTCACCATGTCAAACTTCTACAACTTTAAAATGATAGACAACTTATCCATAAACGATCAGATTCATCAATTCCAAAATCTGATATAAGAGATTCATAGCGGAGGATCTACACTCGATGAAACCTATCAAGTATCAAGCTTAATAGATAAACTTTCTCCCTTTTGGTCTCAATTTGCCCGTGAACATAGGAGAACCCAGTTTTTCCTAATTATTAGATCAGTTATTTAATCCATTAGGATAGAAGACCAATTCAGACTTAGAAAGACTCAAGAAAATCAACTCAAAGCCAAAGTCAATCTCACTAAATCTCAAAATCCAAGTCCTAATCCTAAGGGTCAAAACTTTAGAGGTCATAATCTAAATTTGAGGCCTAAAGATCAAAATTACAAAGAAAAGGGTAAGCCCAAGTGTCAAAATCAAAAACATAGGCAAAACAACCAAGTCCAAAGATCTAAGAAACAAGGTGATGAAAAGTTCTACTTTGTCTGTGGTCGGGACAACTATCTTGCACCTTAGTACTTCTATAAAAAAAGCAGAAAGTTATTTACAAGAAAAAGAATGGTGCAAAGAACCAACACCAACCTAAATATCAAGTTAACATGATCAAAGGTGAACCATCTTCTTTTAGGTCAGTTTATTTCACTCCCTTAATCAACTTAATATTTTTAGATTCCAAATGATGGTTGGACACCGAGCCAACATTCATGTCTATATCGATAAGTCATGATTTTCCTCATACCAGAGATCAAGTGGAAGAAGTATAACCATGGATGATGGAACAACTATCAAAGTACTAGAATCAAGAACTGTCAACTTGAAGTTCACTTTTGGAAAGTCACTGATTCTTCGAAATATACAGCATGTACTAGCCATTAAAAAAAATTTGCTAAGTGGTTCTTTACTTGTTCAGTTACATTTTAAATTTATTTTAGAATCTAATAAAGTTGAGTTTCTAGAGAAGATGTATTTATTGGTAAAGGCTTTGTGTCAAAGGGCCTTTTTAAATTAAATGTAATTCCTCCTATCAATCTTAATAAAAGTTCTGTTACTTCTTTTGAATCTCGTGTTAAATTCTGAATTTAATAAAACATAGCATGGAAGATTGGGTCATGTTAATCTTAGGTCAATCATGAAAATATCCGATCTTAATTTATTCTAAACATTAATATTGAACATGATTCTAAATATGAAATCCATGTTCAATCAAAACAACTTAAAAAAACTTTTAAGCATGTAGTTTTTAGAAATACTCAAATTTTAAAACTCATCTATAGTGATGTTTATGATTCCAACATAATTCCAAACCATGGAGGTAGTTACTATTTTGTGACTTTTATTGACGACTTCTTTAAGTTTTGGTGCATCTATCTTATAAAGACTAAGGATGAAGTACTTAACAAGTTTGAAGTTTATAAAGCAAAAGTTGAAAACCAACTTGAAAAAAGGATTAAAATATTAAGATCTAATCGGGAGGAGTATACTTCGAATGAAATGATCCTATTTTGCGAAGAAAATAAGATAAGTTATCAAGTCACTACTCATTATTCATCTCAATCTAATGGTGTGGCTGAATAAAAGAATCGAATTTTATTAGATATGATAAATACTATAATTATAAATTAGGGTGTCCCAGAAAATCTTTGGAGAGAGGCTCTTTTATCTGCCAACTACATCCTTAACAGAGTACCTGTCAAAGATAGAGATAAGACTCTTTTTTAACTTTGGAAAGGCCTTCTACCTAGGCTCAGCTATTTTCGAGTTTGGAGATGATTGGCTAAAGTTAGAATTCCTGCACTAAAAAGAACTAAGATAGGACCAAAAACTGCAAATGTTATCTTTGTTGGCTACTCTCTTAATAGTCACCTATAGATTTCTTCTTGTTAATTTCGAAATCCGTTCGATATCAAATAATATTATTATTGAATCTAAAAATACAACATTTTTTGAAAATATCTTTCCTTTTAAAAATTGGATCTTTGATCAATCGTTGATCATCCATCTACTTCAGATTTATCATCTTCATCTGTTTCTACTTCAGTAGAATTAATGCCTGAACTTAAGCTCAGAAGGAGCAAGAGAATTATAATAGAAAAGAATTTTGGTGAAGACTTCTTTACTTTTTTTAATAAAAGATACTCCAACTTCTTACCAAGAAGCATGACCTCACCTGATGCTCCTTTTTTAAAAGAGACAATAAATAGTAACTTTGAATCCATTATTAGGAACAATATGTGGATTCTCACTGATTTATCAAATAAACCATTAGGTTGTAAGTGAACTTTTAAAAGAAGATGAGGACTGATGGAACTATGAAAAAATATAAGGCAAGGCTTGTTATTAAAGGTTTTGGACAAAAAACTAGTATTGATTTCTTCGATACATATTCACCTATAGCACATATTACTACTATCAGAGTTTTTCTTGTTTAGTTTCTATCTATAAACTCATTATTCATCAAATGGATATAAAGACTGCCTTCTTACATGAAAATCTTGAAGAAGAAATCTACATGCACCAACCTGAAAGTTTTTTTGTACGACACTAGGAGAACAAAGTATGTACTTGTTAGATCTCTCTACAGATTGAAACAACCTATTAAACAATGATACGAAAAATTTGATCAAGTGATCTTAACCTATGGATTTCAAATTAATGAATCAGATAATTATCTTTATCAAAAACGAGTCGATGATCGATTCATTCATCTTCATCTTTATGTTGATAACATCTTGATTCTTGCTCCAGATCTAGACTTAACCAATGATATCAAGAATTTTCTATCCCATCATTTTGACATGAAAGATTTAGATGAAGCCAATATAATTATTGGAATAAAAATCATTACACTCAAAAATTTATTGACAAATTTGGATATTCTGATTATTCTCCTGTAATTACACCTTATGATCCATCCATCCATTTCCTGAAAAATACAACAAAATTTGTAAATCAAGAGAAATATGCTCAAATTATTAGTTCTCTAATGTATCATCTAATCAAACCCGATATTGTCTATGCTATATCTAGACTTAAGATATATACGAGTAATCCTAGTAAAATTCAATGGACTGTTTTAGAAAGTATTCATATATCTATACGAGTAATCTTAGTAAAACTCAATGGACTGTTTTAGAAAGTATTCATGTATCTTAAAGGAACCATTGATTTCTCTTTACGCTATGGAGGTTATCCAAATATTCTTGAGGGTTATTGTGATTCAAACTGGATCTCGGATACATTAGATATCAAATCCACTTCTGGTTATGTTTTTCTTTTAGAAAGTAGTGCCATATCTTGGCAATCTTTTAAACAAACTATTTCTAGCTAGAAGTACTATAGAAGCCAAACTTGTTGTTTTGGATTCTGCTTATTCTGAAGCCGAATGGCTAAACAGAACTCCTATCAGATTCCTTTAATATTTTCTCCCATTCCTCCTACATCTATTTAATGTGATTTAAAAGCTACAATAATTTTTTGTAAAAAGAAACTAATAAATACTAAAATAAGTAGATACATTAAACAAAGATAAAAGTCTATAAAAAGGAAGGAAAAACTTCAAATTATTTCAATAAATCAGGTTGTGACAGATCTTAATCTTACTGATTACCTTACAAAAAGCTTAAATATAACTAAGATCCTGATGTCATCAAGGAATATGGGACTTAGCTTATAAAGGACCTTCCAACAGCGGAAATCCAATCTCTGTGATATGAGATCCTTTGAAGGAGGTTCAATATGGTAATAATAAGTTGATCAACTGATCAGGAAGTACATATGATTTATTTGATATAGGAGTCATAGACTCCATTCCATTTTTATGGTGATTAGTACTTTTATGTAGTGGTTAGAAAGAGTTTATCTTTCAATGAGATTCAAGAGATATTTTTCAAAATATGACACTGTACACATCTTTGGAGGCGCTTAATTATATAAGAGTATCCGTATATGACCATGGCTAAAGATATATGTAATCTTTAAAAACTTTCATAAAATAATCAAGATACCTGCACATGGCCATTAATGTACAAACCCGTAATATAAGCTTCTATACTGTACTATAATAGAAATCTGAATTAAAGGAACGTAATTTAAGACTTAGTTCACTCTGCTTCCTTCAGATTAATACTATAAATACTAAGTTAAGTCATGAAAGATACTTTACCTACTACACGATAATATAATATATATACCCAGCAAAATTTTTTTATATTATTTATTATTTATCACTTCGTGAATTTTAGATTTTGAGGGGAATTGTTCTTGGAGGGAAACTCAAAATTCCCTCCTTTAAGTTCTTCCCTTATTTTTTTTCCATCAATTTTTCTTCCTTTGCACTACTCCTTTACTTATTTAATCCCACATGAGAAAGGAGAAATTTGGAAAGATTGCTTATATTAAAAACTCTTCTTAGTGGCCTTGTCTTATTTTGGCCAATCTCCACATGCACGCATGGGGCCCGACCAGGCTCGCACGATCGCATCGTGCCCACGGCTACGACGTGGTGTGGTCCTTTTTTGTTGATTATTAACCATTTTGTTGCTTAATGTTAAACCCAATTAATTATTTAACATTAAACTTGATTAATTCACTAGTTGTTGGGCCCGACCAGGCTCGCACGATCGCATCGTGCCCACGGCTACGACGTGGTGTGGTCCTTTTTTGTTGATTATTAACCATTTTGTTGCTTAATGTTAAACCCAATTAATTATTTAACATTAAACTTGATTAATTCACTAGTTGTTGCCAATTGATTACTTAATATTAAACCTGATCAATTCACTAGCCATTGTTTAATATTAAACCTGATCAATTCACTAGCCATTGTTTAACATTAAACCTGTTTAAAGCTTGCCGTTTTTTAACATTAACCTCATTTTAACTTCGCCATTAATCACTTAATTGCCCTAGCCATTGTAGTAGCCCAAATGCCTAGTCTTTGGACCTATATAAAGCTGGTAGAAACTGTGAAGGGATATTAAAAAAAACTTATTTGCTCTTCTCCTAATCTACTTTCTACTTCTTTTCAATAAGTCTACTCTTCTGGCCTTTCAAATTTCTTTTTTCTTTTTCTTAAATTTTTTTCCTTAATCATTTTTATTTCAATATTACTTCTATTGCTGGATTGAAGCTCTGTTATCTTTCTCTACGGTTATGCCTGCAAGAAAAGCTTCTGGCTGTATCTTAGAATGGACTTTTCGAGATTGATTAGGATTGAGAATTGTCTCAGGACAATACGCCTTCAGATAAATTTCTTCTTTTATACTCTATAAATTTTTATATTAATTTTAATAATTGATTTATTATTATATCAATTGAATCATAATCAACTATTATAGGATATGTATTTCCAATACATACTTTCCAACAATATATACCATATGAGATATTGCCATATCAATCACTTTGTATCTGAGCACCGCAAAATTCATCAAATCCTGGATCGAGACTACAGCAAAATGCCATATTCTTCCTAACCTCCGGGCATGGTATTTAAGATGCCTACCTTGATCATCATTCAAGGATCAAAGATGACATCCTTGGAGGCCATAATCTTTCTTGAAAGCTAAAAACTGGCAGTTTCTGAAACGACCTTGGCTGTTTCCTCATTTTTCTTTTTCCTTCCCGGTTCATGATCCTGTCCATGTCCAAAATGCTGCTCTATTTTTTCTTCTTTCTTTATTTTTTCTCCCAATAACGCAGCAGCCGTCAGTGTCCACTATGGTCTATGGAATACGACACGATAACATACAAAAAAAAGCCATAATTTGTACAAAACGTTGATGTCCGTAATTTTGGATTACGCTAATATCTAATCAGAGCTATTCATGGCAAAATCCAGAAATTTATTCATATAAATCCAATAAAATATAATCAAGTCCTAAAACAAGGAATCTAGAGCCACGCACCTAAATTGACACCAGACAACCAAGGCGTCGATCAAACAAGATCAAAAGTCTAAAGAACCGCTAAAGCAGGCAAAAAAAAAAAAAGGAAACAAAGTCTATCCGGTCAAAAGAAAAAGAAGAAGAGCAAATTATAGTTAAAAAAAGAACAGAGGTGATGCAACGCAACGAGAGAAAAAAATCGAAACCTCCGCGAAAGAACGAATTAACAAACCCTACGTGACCGCAGACGCCAAAACAGAATAAGAATAATTAGGGTTTCGAACGCGATCGAATTGTACCTGATTTATCCAAAGAATAAATCAATGGAATCGGGAAAATTTGACATCGGCGAAGAAATTCTACGAGACCACATGCCAGATCGCAGAGATACAACAATGAAACCTTAGATTCCAAAACGAGCGTTTAAATTCAAAAAAGAGAGAAAATTTTCTTCACTCGTTCCATACCTGAAACCCGTTTCCTCTCTTTCTCCAGCCTCTGGGGAGCATGCATGCCTTCAAAACGGATCGCTCTCTCTCTCTAGCACCGTACTTCCCCTCTCAACTTTTTATCCGCCTCGATGTCGTTATTTATAAATTAAAAATAAATTAATTACGAAGAACGGAAATAATTTTTCGCTTTTGGGGGGGCGTGTAGCTACGACCAACCAAGTGCTAGAATATTGCCATCTGGCACGAATTTTTATCGTTCAGATGATAAAATTAATGTGACCAATCATCGATTCATCGTAAACACGTGGAAATGACCAGGTTTGGGGCAATGACTTGGGTCTCGGATTATTAAGTTGGGGGAGAGGTGGAGGGAATTTTTTTTAAATATTATTTCTTAAAAATAAAATCATCGAAATGCGCCCTTCCAAATGAATCTATCATTTTACGGTAGTTTTTGTCGCGTCGGCCTTCCTTCCTTCTTTCTTCTTTCCTTTCTTTTCATTTTTTTTTTCTTTTTTTTTTTTTTTTTTTTTTAAATTTTTTACACGTAAAGAAGATGCAGGCTGCACGCTAAAATTTTTTTAAAAGTCTTATCCTAAGACTTTTAAAAAAATTTTAGCTGAACCCGCGCGAAGCCTAAAAATAATTTTTTTTTAATTAAACATGCGGGATAAAAAAAAATGAACCAACGGTGCAGGTTCTAAAGTTTTAAAAAAAATTTACTGAAGGATCGATGACAGGATCCTGGCAACTAGATCGGTGGCAAGATCCTGGCGATCGGACAGATGGTTTGATCGGTGATAGGACCCTGGCGACCGAATCTATGATAGGGCCCTGCCGGCCAGACCGACGATCAGACCGGTGGCAGGACTCTAGCGACCATACCAGAAGTAGGATCCTGACGATTGGACCGGTGACGGAACCCTGACGACCGGACCAGTGGTTTGATCGTTGACAGGATCCTAGAAGCTGGTCCTATGGCGGGACCTTACCGGTCGAACTGACGATCAAACCGGTGGCAGGATCCTAGCGGCCTGACTGGTGGCAAGAACCTGGCGGCTGGACCGGTGGCAGGCTCCTAATGACTGGATCGGCGGCAGGACCCTGGCGATCGGACCGGCAGTTTGACCGATGACAGGACTCTAGTGACCAAACCCGTGGTAGGACCCTGCAGGCCAAACCAGCTATCAGACCGGTGGCAGGACCCTGGCGACCGGACCGGTGGCAGGACCCTGGCGACCGGACCGGTGGCAGGACCCTGGCGACCGGACCGGTGGCAGGACCCTGGCGACCAGACCGGTGGCAGGACCTTGGCAACCGGACCGGTGATTTGACTAGTGACAGGATCCTAGCGGTCGGACCTGTGGTAGGACCCTGCCGACCAGATCGGTGGCATGACCTTGGCGGCTAGACTAGTGTCATGACCCTGGCGACCGGACCGATGGTTAGATCAAGGACAGGACTCTAGCGACCAGACCTGTGGCAGGACCTTGCCGGCCAAGTTCAACCTGTGCCTTCTCATAAAGTAAAACAAAAAAAATCCAAATGAAGGTACAGGTTGAACCTACGCCTTTTCATAACAGGAAAAAAAATTATTGAAGGAGCATGTGGAACCTATGCCTTCCCATAAAACTAAAAAAAATTGACCTGATGGTGCAGGTTGAACCTGCACCTTCTAAACCAGACGGCAAATTAAAAAAAAATTATATTTTACATAAAAATTCAAAAAAAATTCAAACAGGTGGCAGGACCTTGCAGCTCGGATCGATGGCAGGATCCTGGTGGATGGACCGGCGGTTAGATCGATGACAAGACCCTAGCGACCGGATCAGTGAAAGGATTCTGATGTCCGGACCGGTGGCAGGATCCTAGTGACCGGACCAGTGGAAAGACCTTGATGGCTGGACCGGTGGTAGGACCCTAGCGACCGAACCGGTCGACAGTTTGACCGGTGACAGGACCCTAGCAGCCGGACCTGTGGCAGGGCCCTACCGGCCAGACCGGTGATCATACTGGTAGCAGGATTCGAGCGACCAGACCAGTGACAGGACCCTAGCGACCGAACTGGTGGCAGGACCTTGGCGACTGGACTGGCGGTTAGACTGGTGACAGGACCCTAGCGGTTGGACCGGTGGCAGGACCCTAGCAACCAAACCAGTGGCAAGACCCTGGCAACCGGATCGACAGTTAGACCGATGACAGGACCCTAGCGACCCGACCTGTGGCAAGACCTTATCGGCCAGACCAGCGATCAGACCGATGGTAGGACCTTGCAGGTCGAACCGGTGGCAAGACCTTGGCTACCGGGCTAGCATCAGACCAGTGGCAGGACTTTGTAGTCCTGACCGGTGGCAGGACCCTGCTGGCTGGACCGGTGGTTAGACCGGTGACAGGACCCTAGCGACCGGACCGATGGCAATACCCTGGTGTCCGGACCAATGATTAGATCGGTGGTAGGACCCTAGCGACCGGACCAGTGGCAGGACCCTGGAGACCAGATCGATGGTAGGACCCTGACGATCGGAGTGGCAGTTAGACAGATGAAAGGATCCTAGCAGCGGGACCTATGGCAGGACCTTGTCGGCCGGATCGACGATCAAACCGTTGGCAGGACCTTGTCGGCCGGACCGATGGTAGGACCCTAGCTGCCGGACTGATGATCAGATCGATGGTAGAACCATGGCTGGCCGGACTAGTGGTAGGACCCTGGCTACCGGACCGACAATCAGATCGGTCACTAGGGTCCTGTCACCGGTCTAACCACCAGTCCGACCGGTAGGGTCCTGCCACTGATTTGGCCTGCAAGGTCCTACCACTGGTCGGCCCTGCAAGGTCCTACCCCCACAGGTATGATCTCTAGTCCGGCTGGCAGGGTCCTGCCACCGGTCCAGCCTGCAAGGTCCTACCATCGGTCTGGCCTGCAAGGTCTTGCCCCTACCGGTATGATCACCGATCCGGCTGCCAGGGTCCTGCCACCGGTCCGGCTTGCAAGGTCCTGCCATAGGTTTGATCGCCGGTCCAGACACCAGGGTCCTGCCACCGGTCCAGTTGCTAGGGTCTTGTCACCGGTCTAACCACTGGTCCGGCCAGCAGGGTCCTACCACCAGTTCGGCCTGCAAAGTCCTACCACCTGTTTGATCACCGGTTTGGCAGCCAGGGTCCTGCCATCGGTCCGGCCTGCAAGGTCCTACCACTGGTCTGATCTCCGGTTTGGGCGGCAAGGTCCTGCCATAGGTCTGGCCGCTAGGGTCCTGTCCTCGGTCTAACCGCCGGTCCGGTCGCTAGGGTCATGACACTGGTCCAGCCGCCAAGGTCATGCCACCGGTCTGATCACTGATCTGGTCGACAGGGTTCTACCATAGGTCCAACCGCTTTGGCCCTGTCACCAATCAAACCGCCGGTCCGGTCACTAGAGTTCTGCCACCGATTTGGCCGCTAGGGTCCTGCCATCGGTCTGATTGTCGGTTTGGCTATCAGAGTCCTACCACAGGTTCGCTCGCTAGGATCCTGTCATCGGTCAAACGGCCAGTCCGATCGCCAGGGTCCTGCCATCAGTCCAGTCGCTAGGAGCCTGCCACCGGTACAGCCACCAGGTTCCTGCCACCGGTCTGGCCACTAGGATCTTGCCATCGTTTGATCATCAGTCTAGCCGGTAGGGTCCTGCCATAGGTCCGATCGGTAGGGTCCT
Organism: Areca catechu; assembly: GCA_021397845.1. Taxonomy (NCBI): domain Eukaryota; kingdom Viridiplantae; phylum Streptophyta; class Magnoliopsida; order Arecales; family Arecaceae; genus Areca; species Areca catechu. Next base: position 177,182,464 of record CM038051.1, on the reverse strand, counting down.
GTCAACGGTCAAACCACCGGTCCGATCATCAGGGTCCCGTACCGATCCAGTCGTCAGGGTCCTGCTACTAGTCTAGCCGCTAGGGTCCTGCCACCGGTCTGATCGTTGATCTGGCCGACAGGATCCTACCACAGGTTCGGTCGCTAGGGTCCTGTCACCGGTCAAACCATCGATTCGATCGCCAGGATTCTGCCACCGGTCCAGCTGCCAGGATCCTGCCACCGGTCCTTCAGCAAATTTTTTTCGTATCCAGTTAATTTTTTTTAAACTTTAGAATATGTACCTTTATTTATTATTTTTTTATCTTGCATCTTCAATCAATTTTTTTTTTTTTTAAAGCTTTATGAAAAGATATTGGTTCAATCTATACCTTTTTCGTGCTAGGTTTTTTTTTTAAGCTTCATAGAAGGTCCGCGTATAAATGTTTTTTAAAAACTTGATGAGAAGGCATAGGTTCCTTTTCAGCAAGTTAAAAAAAAAAATTATGTGGCCAAAGCTGAATTTTTTTTTTAAAATAATGTTTTTTAAATAAAAAATTATTAAAATAAGTGTTTCGGGATATATTTATCGAAGTAGGTGTTTTGCATCGACGTGGCGATGACGGGGCATCTAAGTTCGGCTTTTCAAAAGACGAAATTGAGTTTCATCTTTTAAAAAAACGAAATTCTTATAAATTAATATTTTTTTATTTTATTTTAAAATTTGATTTGATAATTGATGCGACGTTGAAATCGTTTTTTGGAAAGGCGAATTCAATTGGAATTCGTCTTTCCAACGAACGAATTCAAAATTATTTTTTTTTATAATTTTATAAATATTATTATTATTTTTAAATAAAATTAATAAATTTTAATTTTAAATAATAAATAATAAATAAAAAATTAGTATTAGTTAAAATTTTATATATTATTTTTTGATAATATTAATTATTATATTATTTTAAGATAATATTAATAAAAATAATATTAATTAACTATATAAAAATAATATTAATTTAAAATTAATAATAATTTAACTAAAAATAATATTAATCAAAAATAATATTAATTAAAAGATATTATTATATATTATATTATAATTATTATTTTATATTCTAAAATATAATGAATATATTATAATTTATTATTATATATTATAATTTTTATAATATAGTACAAAAAATTTTAAAAAAAATAAAAAAAATAAAAAATAATCATCATGCCGATACTATTCGGTCGCTAGCCCGGTATCAGTTCGGTCGACAGCCCGGTGTCAGTCCGATCCCTTGCTCAGGAGCGGTGGCAGGACCCCGACGACCGGACCGGCGATCGGGTCTGTGGCATGACTGGGGCTAGACCGGTGACAGGATCTTGGCGGTCGGATAAGTAATCGGACCCGGGTGGCCGGACCGACTGCCGGATCGGGGGCCACAACTGGGCTCGCATCGGGGGCCGCAATTGGGCTCGCATCGGGGCCGGACCGGGGCCCGCACCGGGGGTCGGACTAGCGGCCGGACCGGGTCCCCGGACCGGGGGCCGGATAGGAAGTCGGACCCGGGTGGCCAGACCGGGGCTGCAACTGGGGCCGGACCGAGGGCCGAATCGGCGGCCGGACCGAGGGCCGGACCGGAGCCCGCATCGGGGGCCGGATCGGGGACCCCGGTCCGGCCGCTAGTCCGGCCCCCGATGCGGGTCCCAGTCCGGCCGTCGATCCGGCCCCCGGTCCGACCCCAATTGCGGCCCCCGATGCGGGTCCCCGTCCGGCCGTCGATCCGGCCCCCGGTCCGACCCCAGTTGCGGCCCCCGATCCGGCAACCGGTCCGGCCACCCGGGTCCGATTACTTATCCGACCGCCAAGATCCTGTCACCGGTTTAGCCCCAATCATGCCACAGACCCGATCGCCGGTCCGGTCGTCGGGGTCCTGCCACCGCTCCTGAGCAAGGGATCGGACTGACACCGGGCTGTCGACCGAACTGGTACCGGGCTAGCGACCGAATAGTATCGACATGATGATTATTTTTTATTTTTTTATTTTTTTTAAAATTTTTTATACTATATTATAAAATTATAATATATAATATAATAAATTATAATATATTCATTATATTTTAGAATATAAAAATAATAATTATAATATAATATATATTATAATATCTTTTAATTAATATTATTTTCAATTAATATTATTTTTAGTTAAATTATTATTAATTTTAAATTAATATTATTTTTATATAGTTAATTAATATTATTTTTAATTAATATTATCTTAAAATAATATAATAATTAATATTATCAAAAAATAATATATAAAATTTTAACTAATACTAATTTTTTATTTATTATTTATTTATTTAAAATTAAAATTTATTAATTTTATTTAAAAATAATAATAATATTTATAAAATTATAAAAAAAAAATGATTTTGAATTCGTTTGTTGGAAAGACAAATTTCAAATTGAATTCGTCTTTCCAAAAAAACGATTTCAACATCGCATCATTTAATTACGTGTCAAATCAAATTTTATTACATGTCAAATCAAATTTTAAAATAAAATAAAAAAATATTAATTTATAAGATTTTGTCTTTTTAAAAGATGAAATCTAATTTCATCTTTTGAAAAGTCGAACTTAGATACCCAGTCACCGCCACGTCGATGCAAAACACCTACTTCGATAAATATATCCCGAAATATCTATTTTAATAATTTTTTATTTAAAAATATTATTTTAAAAAAAACGTTCGGCAAAGCTACCGTAAAACGGTAAATTTGTTTGAAAGAGCGCATTTAGGTAGTTTTATTTTTAAAAAATAATATTTAAAAAAAATCCAAGGAGGAGGGAGCTACCGTCGAGGCATCGAGTGATCTGGACCGTTCGTTTAAAATAATGGGATCCCTGGTTTCCGGGCTGCCCGGATACTGTCACGGGCAGAGAGGAGGGGAGGCGCTGGCGACCACTGACGGGCATGGCAGGCAGGGCAGCAAGGGAGAGGGGAGGCCGAGCGAGTAGGTGGAAGGAGACCTGCCAGCTGACCGGGGTTCCACGATGTCGGTGGCCCACTTGCCCGTTCAGTCCTCGAACGATCCGGTGCGCTCCGCTTCATCACGACCGTTGGCTCTATGGTGTAAATAGTGCACATAGTGCACTTAGTGCGGTGAACGACACATAGATCAAGAAAATCAAATTCTCAAAGTTTTAGAATGGCAAGGGATTGATTCAAATAATCTTAATCCTTATCCATCATATTAAAATTATTAGGAACGTATCAAGGATATAGCTTGCAATATAATGCTTCATCATGTTTTAAAATAACTGGATTGATTTAGGTGATTTAGAACAATTTGATTGTAATCATGATATTATTGTTGAGTATAAAATAGAAAGACCGGAAATATCAATGATTTGTACATTATTTTTATGGTAATGCAATATTCGGTATTGTGTTCCTTTGGTAAAGGTGGTTTTAAACTTGATATTAAAATCTTTAAAAAAATCTATAATCAAGCAATATGTTACTATATAGGAATTTTATTTTTATAAATTGTAATAAAAAATTAATGAATGTAAAACATTGATTAGAGGAGGATGTTTGTTTCAGCGATATACAGTTGATACTTTCCTATGTATTAAAGGAGACATGTTTGGTTATATAAGAAGTGATAGGTGACTACTGGCTCAGCCTTGACGATTAGCCAGACCATTAGTTACATCGTCGATAATGACGGACTAGGACACCTAGCTTGGAGCGACCAAGCTACCGAATAGGGAGAGATTCCGGTGTCGACTACTTCATTGGCGAGAAAGCATCAACAACAGGGTCAACCGAATAGCTAATTCCATTTGGATTGACTAGCTACTTTCAAGCCGAGTAGTAGTGACCCATGGAATCCGACTAGCATGGTACCCCCTAGCATGTGCCTGTTGACTTTCTACTCGAGACCAACTGTCTAGTCGGGCGGATCAACCCAATACACCCTAACACATAGCTAAGTCCCTTCCCCTACTCAGGATCCATAACACTTGAGTAGCTATTGATCCACACAATTATAGCTACCCCAGTATAAATCATGGTAGACAGGATCCCAATGGATCCTGATATTATAACAGAAAGATGACAATAGTAAAGATTCTAGAAGACAAGATCCTTCTACCTCAGTCAAGTTCGTTACACCTATCATAGATGGATACCTTTGTAACGGCATTCTAATAACTCCATGTAACCATACAAATAAATAAAAGGAATCTCCAGCCAGGTACATTCCACATGACTGCTCACATGCTCACCAGACCACCACCGGCTCTTAGCTCTGGCTATCGTAACCTCTTAATTCTTATCCATTGACTTGAGCGTCAAAGTGTTCCCGCCGGTAATCCCGACCCTTGCGAGTCTTAATAGCGAAGCAACTAGGAGAAGTTTCCTATTCCTATCGAAGAAGATCAGAGCACCTTTCGCTATCGTCGGAGCATAATGTTAGGCAATTAGATGGCAATAGATTGGCATAGCAGGTAAGGGAAAGCAAGCATAACAAGCATCACGTCATCGGAGCCTGAAGTCAAGTGGTAACATGTACACAAGACTCCTCCGTCAGTCATATTGGAAACCCATCATGCCATGATGAACAGCGTAACCAAGAGGTAGAGCTCCCTGCTCCACTGCCTCCACCACCGGTGGCCTAGCCAGACCCACTTATCACTCTGCGTAGCAGGTCGAGTCCTTGGCCACGTGGTCTAAGAGCTAGAATAGTAGCAGCGATCTATGGAAACCCAATAGCAGCCTAAGATCCCAAACGTTCTCGCTTCTGCTACACATCTCAGCCACCAATCTTCTAGCAAAAGGTCCTTCTATCGCAAGCCCTGCATCACTAGCAGTCTCCTTCACCCTGCTGAGTGAGCCACCAGATCCCCCAGGGAAGACCCCATCACTAATGCACTATCTGCCGGTCGTGGTCTCCTACATTGCACTAGGCTGAACCCTCATGTAGGAGAGGTTACTAGGCAAATAGCCTAAGCATGAGCATCCCTGGTCTTCATTTGTTTTGACCCCCAAGTCATTTGAGGAAGGGTTGACTGACGAGTCTATTCTGCACCTATCCAAATAATGCTTTGATGACTATGATCATAGGTTGAGTGACATCGACCATCGAGTTATTGATCTGTAGGGTGAAAGTCGGGAGATGACAGGCTACCACACCTGTCCTCCTCTTACCCGCTGAATCTGGAGAAATCGATTTCTAGTTGGTTCAAGATGCCCAAGGACCACTTAGAGAGCTACAAGTCTCTCATGCAAATCTAGCGTGCCTCTGATGCTCTCCTTTGAATTGTCTTTCCATCCACTCTCCACAAGGCGGCTTGAGCCTGGTGTTCCCGACTTTAGTTAAGGAGCATTGACTCTTTCAAATAGCTAAAGAAGTGATTCGTGGTACACTTCGATGCCAGTTGAAAGATGCAATGAGAAGCCAATAGCCTCTCTTTGTTTGCTAGTAGGACAAAGAGTCCCTGAGGAATTATGTGGCTAGATTCAAGTTAGCCATGTCAGAAGTTTACAACCCGGACAAGTCTGTGGCCATGTTGGCCATGAAGAAAGGACTCTGCTCTTCCCGCCTCACTTACTCTCTGAATAAGAAACCTTCCAAGTCATATTCGAAGATGTTGCTTCCCGCCCAGACGTATATTCATGTGGATGAGGTGGCTTTTACTTGGAAAGAGATCAATGGGAGACCTAAGAATAAGCAAGCTCGAGGAAAGCTAAGTAGAACCTGAGTAGAGAAATCCATCTCATCTCACCGATAGAGTCCCAATCAAAGAAATTCATCGTAAGACCAGCAACTACACTTTTGTTCTTGTCCCTAGAGGCAAAATCCTGATGGAGATAGAGGGCAAGCAATATTTGGGGAGGCCTCATTCGCTGAAGTCATCAACTACCTGGATAAGACAACAATTGCCAATTCCATAAGGATATGGCCATGACACCGAGCAATGCCACCACCTAAAAAAGGAGATTGAGGATCTCATCCAACACAGCTACCTCGATAAGTATGTTCGTAGAAGAGCTCAGCCTGATCCCCAGAATCATAGCTAGCAACAGATTCAAGCTGAGATTGACAATAGGTTGATCAAAAGACCAGTTAGCATGATCTCCTGGGGATAAAACACTCCTCGAAAAGGCCAAAGGGGGAAGGAGGTGATGACAATGTAATCTCTTTTCTGATAGGGATCTAGTCAGGATCTACAATCCCAATAATGATGCTATCATTGTTTTTATGACGATAGCGAAACATCCAATAAAAAGAATCATGGCTGATAATGGAAACTTAACTGATATCCTTTTTTAAATACTTTTGTTCATATGAATCTACCTATGAATTGTATCAAACCAATCTTCATATCTCTAGTCAGCTTCATAGGAGATTCAGTTAGAGTCGAGGGAGAGATTACCCTTCCAGTCATGACAAGCATTCCACCTTGGTAGAGCATGGTCCTCATGACTTTTACAGTTGTTTGCTTGCCTTTAGCATACAATGCCATCCTTAGATGACCTTGGTTAAACCTATTAGACATGGTCATTTCAATTAAATATCTTCTTGTCTGCTTCCCAACTAGGAACAAAATCAACAAGATGCACGACAACTAGCGACTAGCCTAGCAATGCTTTTAGATGGTGCCCCAGGTGCAAAAGGCCAATAAAGTACCGACTACAGAGCAACTGGACCAGAGGGAACCAAAAAAGAGAGGTGAGCTAGCTGAGTAGCTACTATCTTTTCTGTTAAAGGAAGTCTAGTGAAGTTGGTCCAAAATGGAGCTCTCCTGCTTATGGAAGAAAGGAACTAGCTACTAGATTTCTTATAGAATAATTCTAATATTTTTACTTAGTTAGTGTTAGACATGTCAAGGATCCCTCTTGATGGGGGACTAATATGCATGCAATTTTTTTGTATGTTTTACATGTTGAGTTAGATGATTAATTCCCGAATTTCAGATCAAAATTATTTGTAGGGAATTTTGTATGAATTTTTGAAGATCAGCATGCAGATTAGGACCTAGAAAAGTAGCAAAGAAGGACCGCCGGGGCTGAGAAGCCTCGGTTAGGGCAAGTTCTCCTACAATAAAACTACTGGAGGTAGAGGAGTGTACTTGACAACGTCTGTGAAGATCGCAACGAAGGGGTCTCTCATTCCTCGACGGATGCGGCCTGGAAAATCGAGCCAAAGACCCGCGGATACCCGGCTTTCTGCTCGGTGATCCGATTGAGGCTTGACTGGAGTCGTTGGATTCGTAGGAACTCGGGGACCTGTAAACGACCTGTCAGGGGTTAGAAAACTCACAAAGGAACAAGAAAACAAAGGAAAAACAACAAGGAAAGGCTTCTTTTGGAGTGGGCATCCAGGGATCTGAGAGGCTTGTTGGCAGCAGGAAGATGATTGCAGCACTGGGAAGAAAAACTCTCACAAACCCCTTTATGCACACAGCAGGGTATCACACAACTCAATAGAAAAACTCAAGGTTTTTATTCATCAAAAAATCTCTCCTTCATACAAGAGGCTAGGGTCCCTTAAATAGACCCTTAACCTTGGGCTCCAAGTAAGGGTACATAAGTCTTTACATAAGAATCCTTTTCCCTCTCAAACCCTAGCTAGAAAATAAGGAAATATTAGGTAGAAAAATCCCTAAAAATTTTCTTGACTTGGTCAAGACTCCAAGGATGCCTAGGGGGGCGTGTTGAGCTTCTAGGAGCAGCAAAAGGCCGGCCCAAAGGGGCTCGGGTGCATGGGTTTGGGCCTCTGGAAGCTGGGGTGGCCTGGTAGCCAGGTAGCAGGAATATTCCCTGGTATCTTGCTTCTTAGGGGCTTGGGCTTGGCACCTGGGCTTGATTTCTTTGGGATATGATGCAGATGGACCTCTGGAATCATGGATGCCCTTATCTATGAATATACTTTGGCATCTGGAAGGGAATCTGGGCATCTGGAGGGCATCTGCAAGAAATCAGGGTTTTCTGAATTTTCCTCCTGGGGTCTTCAAATCTTCAAGCTGGGTTGGACTTGGGCTATACTTCCATGTCTTCAATCTAGTTGGACTTAGTCTTCACTTGTATGATATAGTCTTGAGTCTTCAGTATGCTTGGACAGGACTCAAAAAAATAAAATTAGCTCAACATGAGCTGACTAGCATTGGACTGAACTAGCTCAACATGAGCTGACTAGTACAGAATTGAAATAACAACTAAAAATACTCAAATAAAAACTAAAATGGACTCAGATGAGCTAAGCCCTTATTACAGATGGACTCATAAATTATTGATCAATTTACAGAGGGTTGAAAAAGTCTCTGTCTTATTCTGGTGCCTCAGGTGTCCCCACCACCTCTAGAGGTAATCATCTATAAACTGAACGTCGACTCCAAGTATAAGCCTATTCGATAGAAGAAAAGGAGCTTCGCTCCTGAAAGATAAAAGACTATTGATGAAGAAGTTAATAAGATCCTTATTGCAAGGTTCATTTAAGAAGCCCACTATCCTAACTGGCTAGCCAACATTATTATGGTCTGAAAAGTCAATGATAAATGAAGAATATACATCGACTATACCAACCTCAATAAGACATGCCCGAAAGATAGTTTTTTGTTGCCAAAGATAGACTAGCTAGTCGATGCAATGGCTGAACACAAGCTTCTTAGCTTCATGGATGCTTTCTTGGGCTATAACCAGATTAGGATGGCTCCTGAGGATGTGGAGAACACTATCTTTGTGACTAATAAAGGTATTAAAGTAATACCTTTTGGTTTAAAAGCTGTAGGAGTCACCTACCAGTAGCTAGTTAATAAGATTTTCAAAGATCAAATCGATCGAAATATAGAGGTCTACATCAACGACATGCTCGTCAAGAGCTCCAAAGAGGTCAACCATATAAAAGACTTAGAAGAAGTCTTTACAACCTCTGCTATTGCCGGATGAAGCTAAACCCAAGTAAATGCATGTTTGGTATCATGATAGGCAAATTTTTTAGATTCATGATCACCAGGTAGGGCATTGAGGCAAACCCGAAGAAGATCCAGTGATATTTGATATGTGGCATCCGACTTCCAAGACAGAAGTCTAGCAGCTGACCGGCTATGTAGCAGTGCTTAGTTAATTCATCTCCCGATTGGCTAAGTGCTACTTACTCTTCTTCAAGGTACTGCACAAGATCCACAACTTCACCTAAAAGGAGTGTCAATTAGTTTTTGAGGAACCAAAGAAATTCCTCGCCTCTCCATCTCAGCTATCCAAACCTGAAGCTAGAGAGGAGCTCTATCTATACCTCAACATGCCTTCAAAAGCAGTCAGCTTCGTGCTTGTTTGAGTGGATGACAAAGAAGTTCAAAAGCCAATCTACTATACCAGCAAAGTTGATGCAGGACAACCTGATCTAGGGTGCAAGAGATGAGACTAATATGGAATATTTTTTAATTGCTAGCAAACTAAAACTGTAACCAAAATTAGTTGCTTCAATTTTTTTAAATGATTAAGAAAGGGATTAAGCTATAATCATAATTTTTTTAAGAAAAATAATTATAGACACTAATAGAAGATTTTAGATCTAAAGATTAGGATTGTGGGCAATTAAGAAATCACTTGTAAGGTTAGGCTCAGCACAGGCAATTAATATATTAATCTAATAAAATTATAGATTTATGCTCACTACTAATATCAATTAAATTATTATTTTAAGCAAAGTGAAGGTACTCACAATCATGGTTGCAGTCGAACCTGAAAGAGGAGGCGATTTATCGAATCTGATTGAGATCCTAGTCGGATGGCAAGTCCATTCTGAAATCCAAGACAAGGGACTTGATCAAGCTCAAGGTATCAATCCTTATACAAAATAATTATAGTCAACTAATTAATAGAAGTAGCCAAATTAAATAAAAATCAATAAGCTCGAATATTAAGACATTCAGCTTAAAATTGAGTCAACAGGTGGTCTTGGGATTGCTTTGAAAAGCATGTAGAAAGGCTTCTTCCATTCACGTTTGTGCCAAAGTTCTTGGAAAATAGTAGAGCTCGATAGAAGAGGACTTTGGAGGAGGAGACCGGCAGTGAGATGGTGGTGTGGTCGGGTCAGCAATTGTGGCATGGGCAAAGGAGGCGGCATGGGCACAATTGGCACAGGCAAAGAAGATGGCACGGGCATAGTCAGTGGTTGCAGAGGTGAGGCAAAGGGATCTACCAGGGCTATACTCTTCTTGGATCTAAGGATGGAGGAGATGACATACAGTGGATGGGGGTCACGGGCAAGGGGTCACCGATGTTGGAGGAGCTGGGGAAGGCCTCAGGTGATGGGGGTGTTCCTTTGGAGCGGCGATGGCGGGGTGGTCCTTATAGTCGGATCCGATGGTAGAGGCAATGTGAGAGGAGATGGATTGAACGGGAGGGTGGAGGACGATGGATGGAGGGAAAGTACGGTGATTTCCAGTAGGATTGGATAAAAGGGAGGTACAGTGGAGGGGTGTTCGTCCTAGGCAAAGGCTGACGATGCTAGAGGTGTCTATGTCTAGAAGATGAGGCGTCGACAGATGGCAGCGTAGAGGGTGGCAGTTGAGGGAGCTTCTAATGGTGGTGGAGACTAGGCATCAGTTGAGAGGTTGGAAGGGGGCCATGATTGATGGGATGAGTGGTGACCGGTGGCAGTTGTCTGGTGGTGGATGGTTGATTCGATTAGTTTGATTATGAGTTAGGGCCTTGGGAGTTTTTAGAAAAGGCAAGGAGAAGGAGAATAAGAGGAAGAAGAACAGGAAAGAAAAAATAGCAAAAGAAGAAGAAGAGGAGGGAGAAAAAGAAGAAGAAAGAAGAAGAGAGAGAATAGTGGAGAGAAGATAATCGGGAGGATGGAAGAAATCTTGAAATATTTTTATTCACTTGTCGATGAATTTTCCTAATAACATGACCCTTTAAATAGAATCTAGATCCCAACAACCTGGAGGCAAACTCTATCAAAATTCTAAGACTTTAGACTAATCTAAAACAAATAGACTAATCTAAAATAAATTTAAAAAAATTAAACTAGTCTAGTTCCATGCTTTGAGATCTATGCTTGAGTGGATATAAGAAAAATAAATCCAATCCCTACACATCGAGGTAAGATAAAAAAATAAATACATCGGTCTGCTTCAAAAAGATGCTGGGCATGCATCAAAATATGTACTTGGAGATGTCCTCATCAATTCTTCTAGGGTGGAGAGAACTTGATTCCATTGAGTCAGGCTCCAAACTACTCTAGTAATGCTTAAAAATGTTAGGATTGATCAATTGCAGCTTTTCTCAAGTAATCCATGTGTCTTCAGACTCAGGATTGCCCTGCCATCTAACCAGATATCTCTGATATCTACGACTCCTAATGGAAATGACCTGCTCATCCAGAATCTTCTCAATGTGATCATGTCTTCGAAAACTTTTGGCTATGGATACTTGGATGGGGGTTCACTCTCAACAAAGGAATTAGGCTCAAAAGGATCACTGGATATTGTTATTGGTTCTTTATACTTTATTAAATCTGATACATTAAAAGTAGTGCTAAACCTATAGTTAGACAGTAGATCTACAAAATATACATTTGATCTAAGTTTCTTTAAGATCTTAAAAGGGCATGTTCTTCAAGCATGTTGTTTCTTAATGGTTCTAGAAGGAAACTGCTCTGGCATAATTTGTGTCATAACATAATCTCCTATAGCAAAATCATGAGCCTATCAGTGTGAATCAGCTAATTGCTTATAGATCTGATTGCTGATATTAATTTTTTTAATAATTTTTTTATGCAGATCTCTTACATACTATGCAAATACTTCGACTGATTTAGATGTCCTAATATGCATGGGTAATGGAATGAGATCAACTACTTTTTTAGGCTAAAAACTATACACTACTTCAAAAGGACTCATTCCTATCATCCTATTAATAGAACTATTATAAGCAAATTTAGTTTTAGGTGGTGATAAATCCCAATTATTCACATACTCTCCTACTAAATAACGAAGGAGATTTTCTAAGCTCCTATTCATGACTTCGGTTTGACTGTTATTTGGGGATGGCATGTAGATGAAAATTTTAGTTTTCTCCCCATTAAGTACCATAGTATCTTCCAAAAATAACTCATAAAATGCATTCTCTATCAGACACAATCAATTTTGGCAAACCATGTAGTCTAACTACATCGTCAAAATATAATCGCATAACTCTAAAGGCATCAGAAGTTTTAGGACAAGGAAGGAAGTGTGCTATTTTTGAGAATCTTTTCACTATCATATAAATAGAATCATTCTTTCTAAATGTCCAGGGTAATCTTAAAACAAAATCTATACTCACATCTTGCCATAAATAATCAAGTACCGGTAGTGGGGTATATAATCTAGGTTCTATTTGTGATGCTTGGCACTATGCAAGTTTGATACTGTACTACGATACAGACTACATCGTGCTCTAAACTAGACCAATAAAACTAGACTTCCATAGCTTTGATAGTCTTATTTCTTTCAAAATGTCTAGATAAACCTCATGTATGTACTTTCCAAATTAGAAAATTTTGAATAGAGGCTTGGGGAATACATAAATTATTTTTGAAAAGGTAACCGTCCTGAAGGGTATACTCACTAAATTTCTTAGATGGTCCTTGTCTTAGTGATGCTATAATGTTCTTAAAGTCGGGGAATTCATCATATTTCTCTTTGAGTTGTTCAAAGCCCATGACTTTGACATTAACTGCCGATAAAAGGGTCACTCAATGACTGAGTACTTTAGCAGCTTGAACCTGTTTTTCAGACTCTACTGATAAAAGGTCCATTTTATGACTGAGTGTATCAGTAGCATAATTCTCTAAACCTTATTTATATTTTATGATAAAGTGTAAGCTTGCAGAAACTCAACCCACTTGTCATGTCTGGGATTTAATATCTTTTAAGAATTGAGAGATCTAAGAGCTTCGTGATCGGAGTATAAAATAAATTCTTGAGAAAGCAAATAATGCCTCCAAAAATTTAGTGCTTGGACAATGGAATAGAACTCATTATTATAGGTGGATACATGTGCTTAGTGCCGTTCAGATTTTTGCTAAAGAAAACCACAGGACGTCTTTCCTTGCTAAAGACTCCACCAATGCCAACTCCTGATGCATCATAAGTGACTTCAAAAACCTTCATAAAATATGGTAGATGCAATACAAGAGCATGTATCATCCTTTCCTTGATCTCCAGGAAAGCTCATTCAGCAGTCTTAGTCCATTCAAAACCCCCTTTCTTTATACAGTCAGTGATTGGGGCTATAATGGTACTAAACCCTTTGATAAACCTTCGATAAAAAGTCACGAGGCCATGAAAGTTTTGGACCTCATGCACGTTCCAAGGTATAGGCCATTCAATTGTCACGTGAACTTTTTCTGGGTTTATAGACATACTATTTGGGACAACTATAAAACCTAAGAAAATAGTTTATTCTTTTATAAATTCACATTTCTTTAGGTTTGCATATAGACTTTGAATCTTAGCATCTGACAGACCTACTGGAGATGAGCTAAATGGTCTTCCTTAGATTTACTATAGATCAGAATATTATCAAAGTATATAACTACAAATGATCCTATAAAAGACCGTAACACTTGCATCATCATCCTCATAAAGGTACTAGGGGTATTAGATAGGCCAAATGTCATACCCCACTACTCATATAAATCATCCTTAGTTTTGAAAGCCATCTTCCATTCATCACTAGGTTTAATCCTAACCTGATGGTATCCATTTTTTAAGTTGACCTTTGAAAAAATAGTAGATCCTACTAACATGTCGATCATATCATCCAATTGGGGAATGAGAAACCGATACTTTATGGTGATTTTATTTATGGATCTACTATCCATGCACATCCTCCAGGAACCATCCATTTTGGGCGTCAAGAGTGCGGGCATAGCACAAGGGTTCAAACTTTCCCTTACAAAATAATTTTTAAAGAGCTCTCCATTTTGATGTTGCAGCTATATATGTTTGGTAGGATTTAATTGATAATAGAAAAGATTCGATAGGATAGCTCCCAGAATAAGATCAATTGCATATTGAATGCATTGATGGTAAATAGTCAAGGTGGTCCTCAGGGAACACATCTTTGAATTCTTCAAAAATGGATGGTACCTCCTGGAGATATTGTTTCTAGTTCTTACTACTAACTTCCTTAACTGCTATGATCCAGATCAAAGAGCCTTCAATCAATTTCCTTTCAATTTTTTTAGTACTAATTAAGTGTAGACTCTTACTAAGCTTATCTTCCTTTAATTCATTAACTCCATTCTTATTAGCAATTCTAGGTGGTGAAGGATATATAGTGATCTTCTTGCCTTTGTTCTCAAAAGTGTACGAGTTGGATCTACCATAGACTATTGCATCCTGGTCAAACAACCATGATCTTCCTAGTATAATAATTCCAACTTCCATGAGCATGACATCATACCAAACTTTATCTTGGTAGGATTAGAATTTGATAGGTGCCAGATACCTATACCTAATTGGGATTGATGACATATCTATCCAGTCAACTTTGTATAAACTTGGGTGGTCCACAGGTGTTAAACCTAATCATTTCAAAGCATTGATAGAAATCATCTTGATGCAGCTACTACTATTAATGATTACTATACATGCCCATCACCTTGACCAATGAAGGTTTGAAAGATAGATGTTCGTTGCCAATCTTCACTCGCTTTAGGTTAGGTGAGTATATACCAACCATTCCAAGTCTCTCTTCTGATATAAAAGATAGTTTAGGTTCCACCTGGGCGATATCGTATTCTTCAAAGTTATCTGCTAACTCTGGATTAGCAATATAAATTTCTTCCTCAGGTTCATCCTTGGTGTTTTCTTCTTTAGGCTCTCCAATGTACAAAGCTCTCGATGGACATTGACGCTCCTGACCTGGTGGTCATACAAGGATCACAACAAACTCTTTGTTGACTTTTAATCTCATAATATGCAAGAACAGATATTATAAGGTAGTATTTTCATGAATTTCAAAGCAGGATCTATTTCCACAATGAGTGAGGATTCCAACAATCCAAAATTTAGAATTTTTGGATATTCATAGGATTGGAAAATAATTGATTTCCAGGAACTCATAGACTGAATTTTTAGCAGGATTTTTAGGGTGTAGTAACCAGCTTTTCAATGAAATATGGTATTAATCTAGGATTCAATTCTAAAATTATCAAATACAGGTATTTTTCTTATCAAATCTAGTTTTCAAATCTATAAGTTTTACAATTTTTTCACAATGCTACTAACAAAAATTGATGAAAGAACAGGGATTACGCAATTTTGCAGGTTGCAAATTTCTACATGCACAATTCAAAAATTTTAAGTCAAATTGGTATGAATCCAAAAGCAAGTTCATGGACTTTCACACATAGAAAATTTCTAAATTGAGTCTAGTTTCTAAATGCATAAATTTAATAATTTTTTGTCATTCCTATGAATGGGACTTAGGGTTTGAACAGAGATTGTTCAAAACTATAGGTGGCAGAATTCTAAAAATAGAAACTTAGAATCTCAAGTTTAAACTGGCATAAATTTTAGAGCAATCTCACAAATCTACAAACATAGAAATGTTTGCTTCAAGTCTACTTTTCAATGAAGCAAGTTTTATAATTTTTTGAGATTTCTAGAAATAAGACTTCCTAAAATACTAAAGGGTGTGCAAGTTATACAGACTTCCAAATAATGCTGAATATGAATACTGAATTTTTTTCTAATTAATGCAATGCAAATATCCTTAACCTAGCCTAAACTACACTCTGATAACAAAGAAGAATCTGATACGGGACGACCTGATCTAGGGGTGCTAGAGATGAGACTAATGTAGAATATTTTTTTTAATTGCTAGCAAATTGAAACCATAACCAAATTAGTTGCTTCAATTTTTTTAAATGATTAAGAAAGGGATTAAGCTATAATTTTATTTTTTAAAAAATAATTATAGGCATTGACAAAAGATCTTAGATCTAAAGATTAGGATTGTGAATAATTGAAAAACCACCCATAAGGTTAGGCTTAGCACAAGTAATTAATATATTAATTTAAGAAAATTATAGATTTATACTCACTACCAATATCAATTAAATATTTATTTTAAACTAAGAGAAGGTGCTCACAATCATGGTTGCGGTCGAACCTGGAAGAGGAGGTGATTTACCAAATCTAATTAAGATCCTAGTTGGATGGGAGTCCATTCCAAAATTCGTGACAAGGGACTCGATCAAGCCCAAGGTATCAATCGTTGCAAAAAATAATTGTAGTCAACCAATTATTAGAAGCAGTCCAGTTAAATAAAAATTAATAATCCCAAATATTAAGATAATATTTAGCCTAAAATTGAGTCATCAGATGGTCTTGGGATTGCCTTGAAAAGCATGCAGAAAGGCTTCGTGCATTCATGTTCATGACAAAGTTCTTCTTGGGAAATAGTAGAGCTCGGTAGAGGACTTTGGAGGAGGAGACTGGCAGCGAGGTGACAGCATAGTCAGGTCAGCAACTGTGGCATGACCAGAGGAGATGGCAGGGGCACAGTCGCCATAGGCTTGGCATGGGCAGAAAAAGAATCTGATAGGGGACGACCTGATCTAGGGATGCAAGAGATGAGACTAATGTGAATTTTTTTTAATTTTTAATTGTCAGCAAATTGAAACTATAACCAAAATTAGTTGCTTCAATTTTTTTAATAATTAAGGAGGGAATTAAGCTATAATTAATTTCTTCATAAAAAAATAACTACAGGCACTAACAGAAGACCCTAAATTTAAAGATTAGGATCATGGGCAATTAAAAAATCACTCATAATGTTAGGCTCAGCACAAGCAATTAATATATTAATCTAGTAAAATTAAAGATTTATGCTCACTACTAATATTAATTAAATATTTATTTTAAATAAAATAGAAGGTGTTCACAATCATGATCGTGGTCAAATATGGAAGAGGAGGTGATTTATCGAGTCCGATTTAGATCCTAGTCAGATGGCGAGTTCATTCCAAAATCCGTGACAAGGAACTTGATCAAGCTCCAAGATATCAATCCATACATAAAATAATTATAGTCAACCAATTAATAGAAGCTAGCCTAGTTAAATAAAAACTAATAATCCCAAATATTAAGACAATATTCAACCTAAAATCAAGTCATCAAATGGTCTTGGGATCACTTTGAAAAGCATGTAGAAAGGCTTCTTGCATTCATATTCATGCCAAAGTTGGGATAGAGTAGAGCTTGATAGAGGAGGACTTTGGAGGAGACTGGAAGTGAGGTGGTGGCATGATCAGGTCAATAGCTGCAGCATGGGCAGAGGAGATGACATGGGCACTATCGATATAGGCTTGACATGGGCAAAAAATTGGGCATGGGCACAATCAACATAGATGGCATGGTGGCATGGCGATGGCACGAAGACACGGGGTGATGGCATAGAGGCGACACAAGCGGTACGGGGGTGCCGTCATGAATGTAGCAAAGGAGATGGGCAATGAAGCGGTCGACTGGTGGCACGGAGCAGGGAGGAGGGCTCTGGTGATGTGGTGATGTCGATGAATCTTCTCGGATAAGAGGAGGAAGTGGGCAATGGAATCGATGGGATCTCCAAACAGTAGTTGGCTGCATGCTTGGGGAAGGCTGATCGATGGCGACCGGTGGTGAGGAGCAGAAATCCACAGTGGAGATGGGTGTTTTGGGCGATGAGGTCGCCAGAGGGGATGGACCAGAGGAAGGAGTTCCAGCAGAGAGAGGCATCGAGCAGAAGAGGGCCATAGATGATGGGATGTCGAACCAAGAGGGATGCGAGCGAGATCTCACCTAAGAGGATGTCCCAGTAGTGCAAGGTGTTGGAGAAGGGAGGCGGCTCGCATGGTTGTACGATGGATTGATGGTGGTGATCGATGGCTTGAAGAAGGCTTGGATGGATGAAGAGGGAGGCTTGGGAAGTTGTGTTCTCAAGGCACTTAGAGCAGCAGGAAGAAGAAGAAGGAGAAGAAAGAAGAAGCAAAGAAAGAAGAAGAGAGGAAGAAGGAGAATAGAGAAGAAGAACCAGGGAAGAAG
The DNA here is from genome assembly GCA_021397845.1 of Areca catechu. Taxonomy (NCBI): domain Eukaryota; kingdom Viridiplantae; phylum Streptophyta; class Magnoliopsida; order Arecales; family Arecaceae; genus Areca; species Areca catechu. The sequence goes on along the minus strand of CM038051.1, from coordinate 177,164,397 downwards.
AAATAGCAACGAAAGAAGAGGAGGAGGGAGAAGAAGAAGAAAGAAGAAGAGAGAGAGAACATGGGTGAGAAGAGAACCAAGAGGATGGGAGAAATCTCGAAATATTTTTATTCACTTGTCGATGATTTTTCTAATAATAGGACCCTTTAAAAAGACTCTGGATCCTAACAACCTAGAGGCTAACTCTATCAAAATTCTAAGATTTTAGACTAATTTAAAACAAATAGACTAATCTAAAATAAATTTTAAAAAAATTCAAACTAATCCAGTTCCATGCTTTGAGATCCATGCCTGAGTTGGATACAAAAAAAAATCCAATCGCCATACACCCAAGTAAAATAAAAAATAAATACATTTATTTGCTCTAAAAAAGGTGCTGGGCATGTATCAAAATCTGTATTAGGCAATGTCCTTATCAATTTTTCTTGGGATGGGAAGAACTTGACTCCATCGAGTTAGGCTCCATAATGCTCTAGTAATGCTCAAGAATGTTGGGATCGATCTGTTGCAAATCTTCTCGAGTAATCGATGTATCCTTAAACTCAGGGTGGCCTTGCCATCGAACCAGATATCACTGATATCGTGACTCCTAGTGGAAATGACCTACTTGTTCAGAATCTTCTCAATCCAATCATATCTTCAAGAAACTTTTGGCCATGGACACTTAGGTAGGGATTCCAACAAAAAAATTAGGCTCAAAAGGATCACTGGGTATTATTAGTAGTTTTTTATACTCTATTAGATCTGATACATTAAAAGTAGTGCTAAAGCCATAGTCAGACAATAGGTCCACAATATATGTATTTGGTCCAATTTTTTTAAGATCTTAAAGGGGCTTGCTCCTCAGACGTGTAGTTTCTTAATGGTTCTAGAAGGAAACCGCTTTGGCCTAATTTGTATCATAACATAATCTCCTACAGCAAAAGCATGAGCTTGTCGATGTGAATCAGCTAATTCCTTATGGATTTGATTGTTGACATAAATTTTTTTAATAATTTTTTTATGCAGATCTCTTATATACTATGCACATACTTTGACTGATTTAGATATCCTAATATGCAAGGGTAGTCGGGTGTACAATATTATTATTATTTATATTATTTATTTATTTTTGAAGTTTGGGCATTCATCATATTTTTCTTTTAACTGTCAAAGTCCATAATTTTTATACTTACTATCGATAAGAGGTCCATCCTATGAGAGAGTGCATTAGTAGCTTTGGTGTATATGTCTGCTTCGTATCTTATAACAATAGTGTAAGTCAGAAGGAACTCAATCCACTTTTCAGATTTTGGATTTAAATTCTTCTATGAATTGAGAAACCTAAGTTTCTAGAAAACTTAAAAAATTATAAAACTTGCTTCGTTGAAAAATAGACTCGAAAATAAACATTTTTATATTTATGAATTTATGAGATTGGTCTAAAATTTGTGCTAATTTAAACTTGAGATTCTAAGTTTCTATTCTTAGAATTCTGCAACCTGTAGTTTTGGATAATTCTATTCAAACCCTAAGTCCTATTCATAGGAGTATCAACAAATTATAAAATTGGTGGCTTTAGAAACTAGTCTCGATTTGAAAAATTTCTTATGAAAATCCATGAACTTGCTTTAGGATTTGTATAAAGTTCTAAATTATACATGCAGAAATCTATAACTTGCAAAATTACGTAACCCCTATTCTTTCATCAATTTTCATTAGTAGGATTATCAAAAAATTATAAAACTTATAAATTTGTAAACTAGATTTAATAAGGAAAACATCTATGTTTGAAAATTTTAGAATCGAATCCTAGATTGATACCGGATTTCACTTGAAAACTAGTTACTGTACCTTCAAAATCTTGCTAAAAATTCAGTCTGTGCAATCCCTAAAAATCAGTAATTTCCTAACCCTACAAATATTAAAAAATTTTGAATTTTGGATTGTCGGAACCCCACTCATTAAAAAATCTGACCCTATTTTGAAATTCATGAAAATACTTCTCTAGGATATCTATTTTTGAGCATCAATTTGAGACTGAATCATAGTTCCTACATATTGTGGGATTGAAAGTTCAATAAATAGCTAATTGTGATCCTGTATGACCACTAGGTCTGGAGCAAAGTACCATCCTGGACCTTTAGTGTCAAATAGAAAAATGGATCCCAACCAATTTGCTACAATTCTTCTAATCCTCATGGATAAAACTAATAACTTGACTGGTATCTACCAAGAGCACAGAGTAAGGCTAAAAAACTTGGAAGAAAATCGAGTCAATAATGACCAAATTAGGAATACCCGTCCTAGGCCCATAGTACAACAAGAGATCCAAAATTTCAATGGGGATAGAAATCAGGTGATTCATAATCATCAAGATTTTGTTGAACAAGATGAACGAATTTTTCAAAATGTTACGGTCGAAGCCCCGAACTTTGTGGGTTGACTGGATCCCAAAGAGTACATCGATTGGGAAGCAAACATGAATCACTATTTTGAGTAGCATGATATGTTCGAAGAAAGAAAAATTAGGTTTGCCAAAATGAGATTATTAGGTCAGGCCAAAATATATTGGAGTAATATTGAGCGACTGGCCATGCATCGAAGATACAAACCCATTAGGACCTGGGTTGAAATGAAGGATAAACTTCGTGAGAAGTACCTATCCACGTCCTACCATCAACATCTCCTTGTTTAATGGCAATGGTTGATCCAAGGCAATAAACCTGTTAGCAAATACATCTCTAAATTCGATGAATACCGTATGAGGTGTAATGTGTTTGAGGATCCCTCTATCACTGTATCTTGATTTTAAGCTAGTTTAAGAGATCATATTCAGAGTAAATTATTTATGTGAGAGGTTTATAGTCTAGAGTAGGCTTACTAATTAGCTTAGGATTATGAGAGATTCCATAGGTCATCAGTTATCCATCAACTTGAATCTCATAATCTTGGAATCTTAGGACCTATACCTAGTAATAATTAGACTCTACTAGTCATTCCCCACTGATAGCACCACCATATAGAAAGGACGATAAAAGAAAAGCTATTTCAATAGAGGTTCCCCGAGCTAGTAGTTCCAACATTCAATGTTTTAAGTACAATGAGCTAGGTTACTTTGCGAGTCAATACCATCAAAAGCTTTGTACATCGGAGAGCCTGGAAAAGAAAACATCAAGGATTAATGATAAATCATGTATTTATATATTTATTTTAAGTATTTTAAATAATTATTAGTGTTAATATCTTCTAAAAATTCTAATTTCATAATTAAACTGGACCTTTTTATAAAATTAACTATTCTTAAAATACCTTAAAAAAGGATAAAATTAAAGCATAATTATAAAAAGTAGATGTCAAGCCGAAGTACCACACACACTTCAAAATATTTAATAAAAAAATTTATTCATGTCAGTTCCTCTTTAGTAGGTACATTAAGATCGATAGAAATTTTTAAAACTTTAGAATCTAAGAAAAATATTCAGATTACTGACTAAAAAGCTCACCAACATAGAGAGCTCAATTTATAAAATCCAATGGATAAAACGACACATGAATCAAAGCTCAAATGGATCCAGAATTAAGAAAAAACTAAAATAATTTAGTATTGCACATATTATAAAGCAGTCGATCCATCATAGACTGGCTGCCTGGTCTACATAATTACAAAGGGTCCACTGACAGCCATGGATTTCGATCCACAGATATGAGCCATAGATCATGGAGGATTTTCAACCATAGCTCGTCGCCACCCACCATCCGGCCGCCTAGCCACCGCCTCCTTCCTCGTTGGCCAGAGGAGCCACCAAGAAATTGTCGCCCTCTCCTCTATTGATCTTTCCTCAACCGCCACCTTCTTCCTCCTTCCGCCATCGCCCATCAATGCCCCTGCGCCATCACCCATCAACGCCCCTGCTAGCTAATTCTCCTCTGCCCGAGATGCCACCCAGCACCACCATCCTCCTCCCTAAGAGCCATCCACCATCACTCTGCCCACCATGGTCGTTGTTGCTCCTCTCCTCTGCCCCATGCCACCATCGCTACATTGTTGCCTCCTCCTTTCTCGCTATCCTTCCCATATTCATCACCTTCCAAGATGTCGCCTGGAGATGCCACCATGATCCGCCATCTAGCAACCTTCACTCTCCTTTGCCCGAGATGTCATCACCCCCACATCGAGCCCGTGCTGCCCATCTTCCTTGCTGCCTGCCACCTGATCTGCTATCACCATTCTTCCTACCATCGCCTAATGCTACTACCAAGCTTGCTATTGCCGTCTTCCCTTTCCATCACAACTGCCATGACCCGAGATGATGCCGCTGCTACTCCTCCATCATTGACCGTTCTTCTTGAGCCACCATCACCTCTCGTCGCATCTTCCTTCTATCAGTCCACCACTTCCTTCTCCATCCCAAGAAGCCTAAGATGCCGCTACCTTGGTCTACCATCACCACCACCTATCCTCAGCGGTCAACTTCCTCAGCTCCATGCTATCGTTCCACCTTCATCCTCCCTATCTGCTTTGGCCTTCAATGGATTCAAGCCAGAATTCTCAAGTGCAAACCAAGTATGACTTGTCGAATTCAACTGATCTCATCCACCCAATCATCAATCTAATGACTGAAGTGGTACCGAAATACCAAAATAATTTTAAGAGTCTTACTAGAAGTCTAATCCCAGTCCTACATTGATTCAGGCTTCTCTAAGTCCTATTTAAAGGACCCCTAGGCTATAGAAAAGAGCATCCTAGAGAGAGGATATGGTACAGGATAGAGGGTATAGAGTGGGGTATCTTAGAAGAGAATTCTATCTCTATACCATCTTCAAGCTTATTCTATCTCCAAGATCAAGATCAAAATAAAAAGAAGAAGAGAAAGCCTAGTTCGCTCCATGAAGTATGATTGAAGAAGGCGAAGTGACATCAATCAACTTCTCGACTAGACTATGGTGAATCAACTTTAGATGCTTTGTTACTATTTTTTTTTATTTATTTAATTATTATTTTCTTATAATTAGATTTTAATTAATGCAAAATTTATTTTTAGACAATTTAAGTCCTGTCTTTTACTTTTCTTAAAAGTAGATGCTAAGTTCTACTAATAGATCGAACGTACTTGATTTTAAATTTCCATTCTTCTATACTTTTTAATTTAATTTTTTGATTCAAAATATTATTCTTTTCTTTTTATAAAAATTAAAGATTTCAAGTCATTAAAATGCAATACCTTCTTTGAGGATTTGACCTGACTTGTTGTTATCTACTTATTTTTAATTTATTAGAAGTCAAATATTTAAATTGATAATCACAATGTCTTAACAACAATATCAAGATCTATCAAGTTTTTTGGTGCCATTGCTAGGGAAGGCACAAATGCTATTATTTTTGATTTCTTTGATTTTCTATAATATAGTTTATTAACTTTTTTCTTGTAGAAAAAAGAGGAGAGAAAGTTTTATAATTTTGATGAGATCAACCCTAATCCTAGATTATTTTTTTTATTAGTTACTTTTAATTAATTTTTCATTTTTATATTAATAAAAAATTCCCTTTTTTTCTTTTGATTAGTCTCCCTCCTTTTAAAATCCACCTAATTTTTTTTGGTTAGATTTATTTTCTTTTTTTATTACTCTCTTTTGATTAATTTCCTCATTTTCAAATTAATATAAAAAGAAAAATTATTTTTAGTTACTTTCAATTAGTTTCTTTCTTTTTGAACTAACCTAAAAAGAAAAAAAAATCTTTTTTTTTTCTTCCTTTTTAAATTAACCTAAAAAAATACTTAACTTTTTAATTAACTACCTTGAATACTAGATTTGATTTCTTACCTTAATATTAGTTTCTTTATATTCCTAGTCTAATTTAGTTTTATTTATTTTATATCTAACTAACCAAATTTAAAATCTATATTTTATTCTTTTTACTTAAATTAACATAACATAAAAAAAAAAAAAATATTACATAATACTTAATTAAAATAGAGAAATTAATTAATCCTTAAAAACTTACTACTTGTTTTGAACATCTTTTCTTTTTGCATCCCATATTTTCATAAGATATTCTAAGGGCAATAACTCATAAACAATATAAGGTGGGGATTTGATCATCCTTTCTTGGTCCATAAATCACCATCCTACATCTTGTATTAATCCAAGCCTTTTAATTAAAATCAACTAGATGTCAGCTCCTAAAAAACTCGAGCTCAATAGGACAAGGCACCCAGAAGAGTTGGACCGAGTTATGATTGGTTGATTGACTGATGGCTAGGAAAGAGATTCAAGGATGATGTAGTCCTAAAGAAAGGTGATTTTTAATTGGTTTCATTGATTGACCCGGCCAATCTAATTGGTGTCTAAGAAAAGCAATAGGATGACCCCCATAGATCTTATCCTTACTTGGCCAAATAATTAGTTAGTTTCTGACTTGAAAAGCTCTAAGATAGCCTTAGCAGTTAGCAGCTGTCTAGATTTAAGATAATCCTAAAATAGAGAATCCATGTTATGCTAACTTATTGATAAATAACATCAAACTCTAAATAATTCTTTTCTCTTTTTTAGCTCCAGGACTCCTTAGGCCCCCATCTTTAGAACTCTTTTATATCTTTCTTTCTTTTTCATCTCACCTCTCATCTTTAAAATAAATAAATAAATAAATACATAAATAAATAATGATTTCTCTGATCTAAAATTTTGATTGCATATCCGAATAATCCAATAATCCAACAAACTAAATCAGTGCCAAGATCATGAATCAATATAGTAGAGTACCATTTCTGCCGGTATACCAAGTTTATTTGAGCCCCATCCACTTTGTAAGTAAATGCCCAATCGTGAACCAACCTCTTGAGTTTATGTATGACTAAGTTTATCAAGATCAAATCCAAACGACCTATAGTTTGGGAAATAATCTATATTTTAATGCCTATAATTTAAGTTAGGGGGCTTAACTAGACTTTTTATGGTAATCATATCCAGTGGTTATCCCGGCAACCCAAGGATCCATGGGAGGCACCCTATTATGATCAGCCCTATCCACATTATCAACCTGCTCCAACTAACTATAGTCCATTATTTGAAGAGAAGGTTCAGCAAGCATTATTCCCACACTCTATAAACCAACCTAGATGTTGATAGGTTTGCTCAATTTCAACAAATAATTATAGCCCAACAGTATTCTATCGATAAGCTAATGGATAAAATTGATCAATGATTAATTGAACTTAATAGAGATGAGGGAGATAAATTTTCTAGTCAACCAAGAGTAACCTAGACGGATCATACCTAGCTCAAAATTTTAATGACCCGCTATTTTTCCTGAATAATCAACTCTAACTCTCGGGAATAAACTGGTCTTAGAGCAACTTTGTATAATTACAAAGACCAATATACATAATTTGGCTAAGATAGAAAAATATATGAAGAAATTAAACTTATAGGATGAACCAATTCAATCATTATCCCACTCATATATGTCCCATCTCTAGTGCCCTAGAATTATCCATGCCTTTTAATTGGATGGGAGGGCAAATAGATGCAATGATGAAATTAGTTGATCCTTCCCAAGAACTACAAATGTATAATATAATGGAGGAAGCTGCCTCCAAGGTTTTCTCCCAGGATTTTGTAGATCCCTGTCTCGCTCAATTCAAGATAGATGATTTTGATGCATATGGGTATACCATGAAAACTCATAACTTAATAAAAACACCATACTTTGGATTAACGAATAATAAGAGCCATCACCTAGCCTACCAATAGCTTTTTTGTTAGAATTACCACCTAATCTAAAATTAAAATCACTTCCTGATACACCCATTGAAACTTTCCCAGTGAATTTTATCTAGGAATCCCTACTCAGTGGTGTTGCCGCTAAGATCATCGTGGCCCGTAGCATTGGGGGCGTCGGACCGCCAACCATCTTCCCGGGAGCTCTTCGTTCTTCGGGACCTGAAGGGAAACAATGTTAGAGACCCGGGCCGGGGATTCCGATGAGGGCACTCCGACGGTCAAGTCAGTGACAATCCAAGAAAATAGATTCTCCTGATCGAGCCCCTCTTGATGGGCTCCATGCTAGGACGAGTAAGTAGTGTGAGAGTGGGGTGCGAGTGCGTCGGGAGAATGGTGGCCGAGCTAGAGAGATTCTCTATGTGGCCTTTCCTCCTTCCCTTGCCTGAGTTTTTTTGGTGGTGCCTTGCCCTGGTTAAGTTTGCACTTGTATTTTTGTTTTGCATACCTCCCCCCTCTGGGGGTGTTGAACATTCTTTGTAGCCAAGGTGACCGTTGGGCGCCTTGGGACCTTCGCTAGGCTGGCAGGTGCATGCGGCGGTGTCCCGTGCCATGGATGGGACGTGTCTCCTGACATGCGATAGGGAAAGCTTCTATGCACCCTAACATTGCTTCTGGCCGCACCATTTCGGGAAGCCTAGCAAGACCTCTATCGGAGGGCTGCCACCCCCGGGATTTGTGCCCTCCGACTGGCCTCCTTTCCTGGCGGTACGGGTGGTTGGTGGAGGGCATGGCATCTTGGTCAGGGAGCTTCCTTCCCTTGTCTTCTGGCATAAGTGGTAGTGGCGAGCAGTTATTGCGGCATGGTCGGCACTGCTTTGTGGCCCTCGAGAGGCTTGCCGGCATCCTGGGAGGGAAGGCGCTGCTTCCCTAGCGATTGGCACCCTAGTCGAGGTGGTGGCCGAGTAGGAGAGCAGGGCTAAGTTCCGCCGGGCTCAACCTCGAAGGGGCCCCACGTGACGGAGGAGGGCTGAGCTCGACTCTGGACCGCGAGGCTCGGATTCGGGAGGCCTGACCTGGTGGAGGAGGGCGGCATGTGACCCCAGACGGGAGGGCCCGATCTTGAAGGGGCTCCACGTGGCGGAGGAGGGCTGAGCTCCACTCCAAATCGCAGTACCCAGCTTCGAGGGGCCCGATCTGGGAAGGTCGCTCTGCTCCGGCCTAGGCGTCCTCAGCCTCGAGCGGCCGACCTGGTGGAGGACGGTGCTCGATCTCGATAGGTGGCTCCGGCGTTCTAAGGGAGCTCAGCCCGGTGAGGGAGCTCAGCCCGGAAAGGGGAGCCCGGGGGGAAACATCCACCATGGCAGCATACTTTGACATGGTATCTGACAGGTGTCCCACATCAGCAATCCTACCACATCATTTGCCCCCCACTCTCCAGGCCAGTTAGCGCGCGGTGCTCGGGGTGAAGGGAGTAATTATGGTGCTGACATGGAAAGGTGAGAATTCGGTGCAATAATGACTGCGATCGACGGTGCCTCGCGAGGTGGATCATCGAGCCAATGCGGTGGTGCCACGTGGCCACATCCGAGGAGTAGTTATGGTGGGCACAGAATTTAGAGCGGCCGTAGTCAAAATGAGGTGCCCGTCCCGTTGATCGATGGCACGTGGTAGGCATCTCTCGGTGGGGGAGCCGTGACGGTATGGTTGGGTATAGGTCGCTTCGAAAAGAAAGGTAGCTTTTCTAGAACTCACATTCTTTCAAATCTTTTATGCCCGTAGTCGTACCGAGGTTTTCCTTCCATCCCCCCCGACTGTTCGAGTGGTCTTCCCAAGCTTCTAGCAGGTTAGCTTTCTCCCTCCTTGCATCGGCTGAGTAGGGATCTTCTTAGGTTCTCTTCCACCTTATCCTTCTTCTTTGATGGCTCGCTTTGGTCTGGATTTCTGTCCCTCTTGCCAAGCCGAGGCCGAGCCTTCTAGACCAAGATCTCCTTCTTCTGACGAGGAAGGGGATACGGTGCGCTATGAATTTAACAGAAGGCCCATGCTTGGGGGGATATCGATTAGGGAACCCAGTTCTTCTCCTCCATCTCGTCCCCTTCTTCCTTCTGTTCCTGCTTCTGAACCTCCTCGATCGTCGGGTCCTGAAGGGATTGTTTCGGTAATCACCATCGTGGAGCTCATGACCATCCGGGATGATTATGGCATCCTGGCCTCCATTCGACTCTCGGTTCTTCATCCGGGAGAGCAGGTCACTTCCAGCGGTCCTCGCCGGATAGCCTTCTATGAGGAGACCTTCACTGGAGGCCTCCGATTCCCATTCCATCCATTCTTCCTCTCTGTTTTGACCAACTACCGCCTTGTTCCTGCCTAGCTTGTTTCGAATGCCATCAGAACGATCTTTTATTTCATCGTTCAGTGCCATTTCCATGGGATAGTTGCCCGTTTCTCTTTGTTCAGGGCTTTCTTTACCCTGAAGTGCCACCCCTCCGAGGAGGGGTGGTGATCTCTTTCCTCTTGCCCCAGGGGCATTAGGTTTGAGCTCCCCTCTTCCATCAAAGGATGGAAGAGTAGGTATTTCTTTGCCTCGATCAAGGGGGTCGATTGGGCTTGGAGTGACCTAGATCGGTCCTCCAATCGAAATTCCATGGTCGAAGCCACCGACCTGGAGGTGTATGAGCAGCTCTGCTCCGCTCGAGTTTTGCTATTAGAGCAGAACCTTCGTGAGGCCGGAATTAGCTCGACGCGGGAGTCGGGTGAGTTCGTCTCGACCATCTTTTTCCTCCTTTCCCTCTTTCTTCTTTTTTTTTTTTGCATGTAGAGCTGACAGCATTCCCCTTGGTTAGGCATGAAGTTTTCAATGGACCAGCTGCTCTCCTTCTCCGAGGAGAGGAACCAGGTGGAGGGGGCAGGCGAGCCCGCTCCGAAGAGGACTTGGACAAAAATTGGTGCGAGGGTGGTGCAGCCTGAGCCAGCCACTCCCGAGTCTGAACCGAGGTGGAAAAGAGCCTCCGAGTCCACCTCGGAGTCTTTGAGGAAGCGTGATTCGGCATCGGCGCCTGAGTCCGAAGTGGTGGCCCATGCTAGGTCCATCGCTGCAGCTGCTGTAGTGGCGTCTCCTCCTCCGATGATCGTCGAAGTCGAAGAGGACGGGGAGCTGAAAGGTGCGGGACTGAGGTCGGCCGTGACATCCGAGGTGGTGCCAAGCTCCCAGCCCACACTAGAAACTTCTGCCCCCGGCGGTGCAGGCGGTCCGGCGGACGTTAGGGGAGATAGGGATCACTGCTGGTGCCCTTCAGGCTGGTAGCCAATGTTTCCCTGATCAAGGACCCGACCCTCGTGGAGCGGATGATGGACTTCTTCATCCAGTCCGTCGATCATCGAGAGCGGGCAGGGAGGCTTCTGGGCGACATTCTTAGCACGTCGTTCGCCAACTTGTACATGATAAGTGCACTTCTAGCTGGTCTTGTTTGCACTTAGGCTTTCATTTTATGACTAACATTGACTATGGTATAGCAAGGCATGGAACTCCTGCTCGTCCAGGTCTACTACCGCAACTGGACCAAAAGGGATAGAGAACGGGAGGCAATGCTCGAATCTCTAAGGGCCGAGTTGAGGCAGAAGACTGAAGAGGTTTGGGAGGCTAGGACGAGGGCCAAGACCCTAGCGGGGGAAGTCGCCAATGCTGAGCGGCTGAGGAAGGAGGCCGAGGAGGATCTCAACTTGAAGAGGTCTCGACTGAGGGAGCTCCGAGCTGAGTTGGAGGTGGCGAGGGAGTGAGCTTCCGCAGTCGAGAAAAAGGTCATCGTCGTTGAGCGGTAGGCTACTGAGGTGAAGGAGAGGGTCTCCGCCGCTAACAACTTGGTAGAGGCCGCGAGGAGAGAGGTAGCTGGAGCTACTCAAAAGGCCTTAGAAGCGACCCGCTGGGCAGAGATCGCCGAAAAGGAGGCCACTGATGCGGTAGCGAAATTCAAGACCTCCCCGGAGTACCTGCGCAACTTCAAAGAGGCGGCAACAGACTCCTTCAAGGGGTTCGCGTATTGCCAGTCTCAGTTATGTGGCATCCTTTTGGAGGAGAGGTTAGCCGCCCTCTGACTCCTAGGCTCTAAGGGTGCCAAAGCCCTTACTCCGGTGCCGGTCGTGGCGAAGGAGAGTGCTGCCGCTGCCGAGCCGATCGTGGCAAAGGAGAGCGCCGCTGCGGCCGAGCTGGCCATGCAAGTGCCGGTGGTCGAGCCGGCTCCATCGATGGCGATAGTCGAACTGGCTCCATTAGCATTCGTAGCAGAGGAGCAGGTCTCGGGCACCAAGGCGGAGGAGAGCGGTGCTGCAACAGTGCATCGCCAGGGGAAGGCGCCAGTTGAGTAGGGTAGGAACATTTACTTCTTTTTCCCTGCTATTTTTGGCTTGGGTCGCCCAGCATGTCGGGGGCCCAAAAGTACTTGTAAGTGTGTATGTCTTTTTGTTGGAATGAAGCTCATCATTTGTTCTGACTTGGGTGTCCCTTTCCTCTCTAACCTCTCTTCTCTCTTTTCTTCTTCTTCTTTTTTTTCTTTTTCTTTTTGCTCAAATGTCTCCCACTTTCTTTTCTCCTTCTTTGTGTATGGAGGGTAGAGAGGAGGCCCCCTGCTTTGTCTAGGCTCAGGTCTTTGATGCCAGAGAGCTGGGCTTGAAGACTTATATTCCGGAGAGCCGGGCCCCATGTCTTGAATGTCTGAGAGTGGGGCTCAGGAGTCGCATGCCTTGGAGCTAGGCTCGAGGCTTTGGTGTCGGAGAGCTGGGCCCCGAGCTTGAATGCCTGAGAGCTGGGCTCAGGTCTTGGGTGCCTTGGAGCTAGGCTCGAGGCTTTAGTGCCGGGGAGCTGGACCCCGGGCTTGAATGCCTGAGAGCTGGGCTCAGGTCTTGGATGCCTTGGAGCTAGGCTCGAGGCTTTGGTGCTGGAGAGCTGGGCCCCGGGTTTGAATGCCTGAGAGCTGGGCTCAGGTCTTGGATGCCTTAGAGCTAGGCCCAAGGCTTTGGTGCCGCAGAGCTGGGCCCCAGGCTTGAATGCTTGAGAGCTAGGCTCAGGTCTTGGATGCCTTGGAGCTAGGCTCGAGGCTTTGGTGCCGGAGAGCTGGGCCCCGGAGGAGTTGGTGTCTTGGAGATGGGCTTGAAGACTTGCTTGGCTGGAGAGCTGGGCTCCGGAGTTGATGTCTTGGAGCTGGGCTCGAAGACTTGCTTGGCCAGAGAGCTGGGCTCCGGAGTTGGTGTCTTGGAGCTGGGCTCGAAGACTTGCTGAAGATTCTCCTATAAAGCAGATAACTATGTGTGCAAAGGAATATTTTTATTATTATTGGAAGAAAGCCTTACATTATTGATAATATCTTCTCAGATTGCAGGCGTTATATGTTCGAGGGAACCTGACACCGTTAAGATCCTCGAGATAGTAGGCCCCGTGTGAGAGGACCTCAACCACCTTGTAGGGGCCTTCCCAGTTCGGTGAGAGCTTGCCGCACTCTCGAGGCTGGGATGCTTCGGCTCAGCGCAGCACCAAGTCCCTAGGCCAGAAGACCTTCGGCCTTACTCGTGCATTGTAGTACCGAGCCACTCATTGCCGGTATGCCACCATTTGGAGTCGTGCCTTATCCCTCGTTTCTTCAAGGAGATCCAGGTTGAGCAGAAGGTGCGCTGAGTTCCGCACCTCATCGTACTACTGTACCCGTAGCATGGGCACACCGAGCTCAACCGAGATGATCGCCTCGGTGTCGAAGATAAGGTTGAAGGGCATCTCGCTGGTCACCATTTTGGGTATTGTGTGGTAGGTCCATAGGACACTTGGGAGCTCCTCCGCCTATTTGCCTTTGGCTTGGTCCAGCCTGGTTCTGAGCCCTTTGCGGATGGTCCAATTAGTCACCTCGGCCTCTCCAATTGTTTGGGAATGGGCTACCGAGGTGAAGCGGTGTTGGATGCCATGCTCAGCACAGAACCCTTTGAACTCCTGGTTGTCAAATTGTTATCCATTGTCGGTGATGATGCAGTGGGGAAGTCCGAAGCGGCAGATAATCGACTTCCAGAAGAATTGGCGGACGTTGGCTTCAGTGATCCTAGCTAGCTGTTCTGCTTCGACCCACTTGGTGAAGTAGTCAATCGCCACTAGCAGGAATCTTCATTGTCCAGGTGCAGGGGGGAACGGTCCTAGGATGTCCATCCCCTATTGAGCAAAGGGCCATGGGAAGGAGAGCTGGGAGATCGGCGCCGCCGGCTGGCACTGTATGTGGGTGTGATGCTAGCACTTGTCGCACCTTTTGACGAGGTCGGTGGCATCCTCCCTCATGGTCTCCTAGAAATACCCATGGCGGAGAGCTTTGTAGGTGATGCAGAACGGAAGCTCTGATACCAAAAATGAGGCAGAACGAAAGCTCTGTTACCAAAAATGATGCAGAACAAAAAGGATGATGCGATGCGGAAGCATATTATGATTAATGTATTTTTTTTTTTATATTTTCAGAAGTCGGCTTTGACTCAAAGGAAAGATAAACTAATGTTGAAAGAAACTAAGAAATGACAGAAAGCACAATTAAAAGGAGTGGATTATCAGAGTAACTCAGAAGTAGGATCGCTGGGGATTGAGAAACCCCCAGATCTAGGGTTTACTCCTCTTTCAAGAAACAGACGAAGAGAGAAGAGAAGGTTTAATACCTGACTGTGATATCTCTCGTTGCTTCAATTGAAGGACACTCTCGAGCAGATTGTAGGATCCTTGGAGACGGGGTATCCTCGCAATGGATCCTCGGATTGTAGTCCTATGGCAAGGTTGGCCTTCTTCTTGAACTCAGGATCTGGAAGAAGAAGAACAAAAGAAGAACCAGAAACTCAAAGAAAGACACTGACCTGAGGACTTAATGAAGATTGTTGGATGTAGAAGTTCCGGAGATCTTGATACTGATCTGACTCTTCTTTGAACTTGCTCTGTAGTTGAAACAGTTGATCTAAACCTGGATGCTGGTGGCCGGCCTCTATGTGGAAGAGAGGGGCCGTGGGATGTAGATGGAAAATTAGGGTTTGGTGGTGGTGGAGTAGAGATGGGTGGACTAAGCTAGGGTTTTGGGGTTGGAGATCTCACACCTCCTCAAGGTTCCTAGGGAACCCGGATTTACTCCCTCACGGAGCTCAACACTTGAATACAAGTGCGGAAGAGAGAAACACAAAGTTGCTCACAAAGAAATTGATTTCATTCATCTAATTTTTTCAAGAGTTACATAGAGTTGAATATATATAGACATAACAAAGAAATAAAATTTCATACACTTCCCATGTGGGACTAATAGGACTAACCCACACTTTAGGCATCAAATTCTCTTCCCAAGACTCCTTCCATGAGTGGGCAGCCCAAAAACTCCAAGAAAACTTGAAAATCAGCTCCAAATGGCAGGTTATGGGGGTGTCTCCTAGTATCTCTCCATGAATCAAGGATTTTCCCTTCATGGTTTGGCTCTTTTGGACACCTCCTAGTCTTGCTCCACAAGTTTAGGCTTCTTCCTTTCATGGCTTTGGCACTTTAGGAAACTTTTGGGTGCCTCCTTGATTTTCTCCCCAAGACATGCTCTCTTCCCTTTTATAACTTGGGTTTTTATGGAACATTGTGGGGCACCTCCTTGATCCTCTCTTCAACAAAAATTCATGCCATCCTGGCTTGGGTTTATCTGGAAAGAAGTTGGCTCCTCCTTGGATTGAGGTATCTTGATGGATTTCTCCCCCAAGTGGCGCATGAAAGAAGGGACCTGCTTTCTTGTGGTGTGGGGACCAAGGCACACTGGATGGAGATGTGGCGCCTCCTGGACTCTGGCGTGTGGCTGGGAGTGTGGCGCCCACTTGCTTGGTCCTGGGAGAAAATGTGGCACCTTGGAGAAGACCTAGACCACTACTAGGACTTGTATTGAGTCAACATGACTCAACAAAATTTAAATTGCAGGGAAATACAGACTCAAACTAAAATTGAGTTGACCAAGTCAACCCTTATTACAAAACCAGAAAACCCTAATTCTTCGGGCAATGTCAATCAGAGATCCAGATGGAGCCCTGAAGTCTTCTTCTGAGTCTGGTGCCCGCACCAATTCTCCCGGGGTGGGAGGAACTCGACCCTGTCGAGTATGGATCAAGCTGGCTCTGGTATCTCTCCAAGAGGTCTGGGTCCAATTCTTGTAATTCTTCTCGGGAGATCCAAGAGTTATCAGAATCTGGCCTTCCTTGCCAGCGGATCAGGTATCTTTGGTATCCTCGATTACGAGTAGAGATAACCTGATCATCCAGGATCTTTTCAATCTGCTCTTTCCTCACAGGCCGGTTTGTTGGTGGACACACAGGGTTGGGTTCACTCTCAAGAGCAAGATTAGGCTCAAAAAGGCTCACTGGGAATCACAGCTGGCTCTCTATACTCTACTAGGTCTGTAATGTTGAAAGTGGAGCTAATGCCTAGTTCTGAAGGCAACTCGAGCACATAGGCATTGGACCCTACTCTCTTCACCACTCTAAATGGTCCAGCTCCTCTAGCATGTAACTTTCTAACAGTTCCAGGAGGAAACCATTCAGGCCTTAACCTAATCATTATATAGTCTCCCTCAATAAAAGTTTTGACTCGCCTTTGAGAATCAGCCAACTTCTTATAAGTTTCATTACTTAAATTTATTTTGGCATGAATTTCTTTATGCAAGTCCTTTACATGCTATGCAAGTGCATCAAGAGACTTGTGTGTGTGGACTAATAGTGAAATCAGATCAAGTGGTGTGTGAGACTTGTATCCATGAACAATTTCAAAGGGACTCTAGCCTATAGACCTATTGATCGAAACATTATATATAAATTTAGTCCTGGACAAAATACAAATCCCAATTCCTGGTGCTCTCAATAAAACCAAAATCTGAGCCAAAGCCTAGTAAAGGGTCAAGAAAAACTAAACTAGACTGACGACGTATTCCTAAAGAATGGACTTTATTCCAAAGGAACCCTAGGTCTAAACCTAACAAACTAAGGCTCTCTAGGTTTGACCTTGGGTCGGAGGATGGCATGCAGAGCATGAAAACTTATCATGGGTGCCTAGTAGGTGCCATAAGGTCTTCCAGAAGTAGGTGGCAAACCTAATAGGTTCTGACACGTGGTTCACTCTAAAGACTTCGACAAAGTATACTTGGATGGTGTAAGAAGCATTGGAAGTCCTAGAGAAAGGGAGGAAATATGAGGTGGAGTCTTGAATTACCTGCTGATTAAAGGTGGTGACCTGAAGGTTTGAATGGTGATCTATGAGTGTCAACTAGTCATCCTTACGAAAGGAAAAGTTTGCTATTCCTAGGAATGGATCAAGAGATGGTTCGGGGAGTAGCCTAGGACATGTGATTGCAATAGTCAAGGTTTGTTCTCTAAGCAAACAATGATCCACTTTCTCAAGAAATGGATTAAAGAATGATTCATGGAAGGGCCTATGGATGATGACCTCAAGACTTGAAATTTGACCTATGGGTGAGGAAAGGTATACCCTATAGAAGGGTAGGTCAGTCATGCGAAGGAAGGGGTCTGGGGTCATAAGGAGGACTTCTACAGGACTGGGAGAATCAATCCGCTCAAGACAAGGATGTTCAACTGAGATTACGGGAGAGACCTTAGTGGCTGGGCATGGGACAAGGTCCAATTGTAAGAGGCTTGATTCAGTCATCCTAAGGAGAGGATCTACCATAGGGTGGGCAAACTTAAACAGTTCAGTGCAAAGATCTTCAATTGGTACTTGGGGAATGACTGTCATTAGAGGGTACGAACAGATAGCTCGGGCTAACACTATGAGTTCTTCCTGGGGGTATTTGACTAAAGGAACCTGGTTCTCACAAATCTCTTGAATTTCTGAACTAGGTCCTACCAGTTGGTTGCTTTCCAAGGTCTCCTCAGGTAAGGAACCAATAGTATCAATTTCACATTCTTCAAGTTCTTTCCCCTCACATTCATCAACTAGACTCAAGCCAGCATCATATACTTCCTCGATGCCATCTTCAATGGGTTTCGGGTCAGTGGTGATCGGGTCAACTGATTCTAGGCTTGTCATACCTAACCTTTCTTCCTCATTGGTAGGCTTGGGTTCTCCCTCATTAATGTCATCCTTAGGATTCTTACCACTTAGCTGTGCACAAGCCAGTCCTATGCATGGGCACTGACTAGATTTATGGCCTCTTTCTCCACAAAACAAACATTCTTGAGATATAGGAACCTGGGTCACACTGGGTTTCAAGCTAGTAGAGACCTTACTTGGGCATGGGTGTGGATCTAAATGGTTTGATCTAGAAGACTTGGGTTGTTGAGTGACTGGTCTAGAATATTGTAAGGACCTCTCATAGACACGATCCACACTATAGATATCATGGTCAGGCTTCCAAAGGTTATGCTCGGGATCACGGTATAAGGTCCTCCTAGGTTCCTGGCATGGGTGAGGTTGGGGCCTATTAAATTTTGGATCAGGGGTCCAATTTTGATGTCTACGTTTCTCAAGTACTTGGACTCGATCCCTAAACTGGGAAAAACCCTCATTCATGTCCTGACTCAATTTGGTCATACTTTCGGTAAGATTTCTAACCATGGCCTCTAAATCTGGTTGGGTTTGACTAGGTTGGTAGGGTACTCCATTCCGGGTAGACATGATGATGCAAGCAAGCACACAGAATGTGACTAGACTAAAGCGACTACCGGCTAACTAGACCTAGAGCCCAAACTAGATGCCCAATCAGAGTGGCAAGCTAGCCTGTAGTAACTCAGGACTCAGCCAGGCAGGTGTAAGGGGAGTGTTAGGTCCCTAGATGCCAATCCTAGACACCAATCAGAGATTGGCCAGGTAGGCGGACCAGCACACAAGCCCTTCAGGATGGAATCCCTGAACCACCGTTCTAGACACTGAGTACAAAGCACACACAGAGTAACCAGACAAACTGACTCAACACTAGCCTTGACCAGACTTGTTGATGTCCCTAGCCCACTAGGGCAAATTAGGTCTAATTAAATTTTAGATTAAAGACTTAGGTTCGAATGAGTGGGTGGTGGTTTTGGGCTAAGGAGAGGTTATCAACTCCTCCCCTTATCTTAGATGCTCAAATGCCCTTAAGATGAATTAAGAGATGAACACTCAAAAATAATTGGAATGCAGAACACAAAAACAGAGTTGCAATAATTTAATTCTCAGAAATCCCACGGAAACCAATAAATCACAGGAAAATTATGAAAAATAGTTTCAATTATATTTGTTTCAGAAAAACAAAAATCACCAAATTTGGAGTTACCTGCAGAGAGAAATAATTCTTGCAACAGGATAATTACGGGCTGAAAATAGAGTACTTCCCCGTTTACAATTCCTGCTACGAAGTTATAACCCAACGGATCCCCTACACGCCCTAGGAACACCCCATGGAATGGAAAGAGGAGGTTTGCACCTCGCTTCGTTCCTAGGACCGGACGTCCTGGGGAGTCTACTTCGAGCAGACAAAGTAAAAAGAGAGAGACTCAAATAAGCAATCAAACAGAAACCCTAGACAGGGCTCTGATACCAAAAATGATGCAGAACGAAAGCTCTATTACCAAAAATGATGCAGAACAAAAAGGATGATGCGATGCGGAAGCAAATTATGATTAATGTATTTTTTTTTTATATTTTCAGAAGTCGGCTTTGACTCAAAGGAAAGATAAACTAATGTTGAAAGAAACTAAGAAATGACAGAAAGCACAATTAAAAGGAGTGGATTATCAGAGTAACTCAGAAGTAGGATCACTGGGGATTGAGAAACCCCCAGATCTAGGGTTTACTCCTCTTTCAAGAAACAGACGAAGAGAGAAGAGAAGGTTTTATACCTGACTGTGATATCTCTCGTTGCTTCAATTGAAGGACACTCTCGAGCAGATTGTAGGATCCTTGGAGACGGGGTATCCTCGCAATGGATCCTCGGATTGTAGTCCTATGGCAAGGTTGGCCTTCTTCTTGAACTCAGGATCTGGAAGAAGAAGAACAAAAGAAGAACCAGAAACTCAAAGAAAGACACTGACCTGAGGACTTAATGAAGATTGTTGGATGTAGAAGTTCCGGAGATCTTGATACTGATCTGACTCTTCTTTGAACTTGCTCTGTAGTTGAAACAGTTGATCTAAACCTGGATGCTGGTGGCCGGCCTCTATGTGGAAGAGAGGGGCCGTGGGATGTAGATGGAAAATTAGGGTTTGGTGGTGGTGGAGTAGAGATGGGTGGACTAAGCTAGGGTTTTGGGGTTGGAGATCTCACACCTCCTCAAGGTTCCTAGGGAACCCGGATTTACTCCCTCACAGAGCTCAACACTTGAATACAAGTGCGGAAGAGAGAAACACAAAGTTGCTCACAAAGAAATTGATTTCATTCATCTGATTTTTTCAAGAGTTACATAGAGTTGAATATATATAGACATAACAAAGAAATAAAATTTCATACACTTTCCATGTGGGACTAATAGGACTAACCCACACTTTAGGCATCAAATTCTCTTCCCAAGACTCCTTCCATGAGTGGGCAGCCCAAAAACTCCAAGAAAACTTGAAAATCAGCTCCAAATGGCAGGTTATGGGGGTGTCTCCTAGTATCTCTCCATGAATCAAAGATTTTCCCTTCATGGTTTGGCTCTTTTGGACACCTCCTAGTCTTGCTCCACAAGTTTAGGCTTCTTCCTTTCATGGCTTTGGCACTTTAGGAAACTTTTGGGTGCCTCCTTGATTTTCTCCCCAAGACATGCTCTCTTCCCTTTTATAACTTGGGTTTTTATGGAACATTGTGGGGCACCTCCTTGATCCTCTCTTCAAGAAAAATTCTTGCCATCCTGGCTTGGGTTTATCTGGAAAGAAGTTGGCTCCTCCTTGGATTGAGGTATCTTGATGGATTTCTCCCCCAAGTGGCGCATGAAAGAAGGGACCTGCTTTCTTGTGGTGTGGGGACCAAGGCACACTGGATGGAGATGTGGCACCTCCTGGACTCTGGCGTGTGGCTGGGAGTGTGGCGCCCACTTGCTTGGTCCTGGGAGAAAATGTGGCACCTTGGAGAAGACCTAGACCACTACTAGGACTTGTATTGAGTCAACATGACTCAACAAAATTTAAATTGCAGGGAAATACAGACTCAAACTAAAATTGAGTTGACCAAGTCAACCCTTATTACAAAACCAGAAAACCCTAATTCTTCGGGCAATGTCAATCAGAGATCCAGATGGAGCCCTGAAGTCTTCTTCTGAGTCTGGTGCCCGCACCAATTCTCCCGGGGTGGGAGGAACTCGACCCTGTCGAGTATGGATCAAGCTGGCTCTGGTATCTCTCCAAGAGGTCTGGGTCCAATTCTTGTAATTCTTCTCGGGAGATCCAAGAGTTATCAGAATCTGGCCTTCCTTGCCAGCGGATCAGGTATCTTTGGTATCCTCGATTACGAGTAGAGATAACCTGATCATCCAGGATCTTTTCAATCTGCTCTTTCCTCACAGGCCAGTTTGTTGGTGGACACACAGGGTTGGGTTCACTCTCAAGAGCAGGATTAGGCTCAAAAAGGCTCACTGGGAATCACAGCTGGCTCTCTATACTCTACTAGGTCTGTAATGTTGAAAGTGGAGCTAATGCCTAGTTCCGAAGGCAACTCGAGCACATAGGCATTGGACCCTACTCTCTTCACCACTCTAAATGGTCCAGCTCCTCTAGCATGTAACTTTCTAACAGTTCTAGGAGGAAACCGTTCAGGCCTTAACCTAATCATTATATAGTCTCCCTCAATAAAAGTTTTGACTCGCCTTTGAGAATCAGCCAACTTCTTATAAGTTTCATTACTTAAATTTATTTTGGCATGAATTTCTTTATGCAAGTCCTTTACATGCTATGCAAGTGCATCAAGAGACTTGTGTGTGTGGACTAATAGTGAAATCAGATCAAGTGGTGTGTGAGGCTTGTATCCATGAACAATTTCAAAGGGACTCTAGCCTATAGACCTATTGATCGAAACATTATATATAAATTTAGTCCTGGACAAAATACAAATCCCAATTCCTGATGCTCTCAATAAAACCAAAATCTGAGCCAAAGCCTAGTAAAGTGTCAAGAAAAACTAAACTAGACTGACGACGTATTCCTAAAGAATGGACTTTATTCCAAAGGAACCCTAGGTCTAAACCTAACAAACTAAGGCTCTCTAGGTTTGACCTTGGGTCGGAGGATGGCATGCAGAGCATGAAAACTTATCATGGGTGCCTAGTAGGTGCCATAAGGTCTTCCAGAAGTAGGTGGCAAACCTAATAGGTTCTGACACGTGGTTCACTCTAAAGACTTCGACAAAGTATACTTGGATGGTGTAAGAAGCATTGGAAGTCCTAGAGAAAGGGAGGAAATATGAGGTGGAGTCTTGAATTACCTGCTGATTAAAGGTGGTGACCTGAAGGTTTGAATGGTGATCTATGAGTGTCAACTAGTCATCCTTACGAAAGGAAAAGTTTGCTATTCCTAGGAATGGATCAAGAGATGGTTCGGGGAGTAGCCTAGGACATGTGATTGCAATAGTCAAGGTTTGTTCTCTAAGCAAACAATGATCCACTTTCTCAAGAAATGGATTAAAGAATGATTCATGGAAGGGCCTATGGATGATGACCTCAAGACTTGAAATTTGACCTATGGGTGAGGAAAGGTATACCCTATAGAAGGGTAGGTCAGTCATGCGAAGGAAGGGGTCTGGGGTCATAAGGAGGACTTCTACAGGACTGGGAGAATCAATCCGCTCAAGACAAGGATGTTCAACTGAGATTACGGGAGAGACCTTAGTGGCTGGGCATGGGACAAGGTCCAATTGTAAGAGGCTTGATTCAGTCATCCTAAGGAGAGGATCTACCATAGGGTGGGCAAACTTAAACAGTTCAGTGCAAAGATCTTCAATTGGTACTTGGGGAATGACTGTCATTAGAGGGTACGAACAGATAGCTCGGGCTAACACTATGAGTTCTTCCTGGGGGTATTTGACTAAAGGAACCTGGTTCTCACAAATCTCTTGAATTTCTGAACTAGGTCCTACCAGTTGGTTGCTTTCCAAGGTCTCCTCAGGTAAGGAACCAATAGTATCAATTTCACATTCTTCAAGTTCTTTCCCCTCACATTCATCAACTAGACTCAAGCCAGCATCATATACTTCCTCGATGCCATCTTCAATGGGTTTCGGGTCAGTGGTGATCGGGTCAACTGATTCTAGGCTTGTCATACCTAACCTTTCTTCCTCATTGGTAGGCTTGGGTTCTCCCTCATTAATGTCATCCTTAGGATTCTTACCACTTAGCTGTGCACAAGCCAGTCCTATGCATGGGCACTGACTAGATTTATGGCCTCTTTCTCCACAAAACAAACATTCTTGAGATATAGGAACCTGGGTCACACTGGGTTTCAAGCTAGTAGAGACCTTACTTGGGCATGGGTGTGGATCTAAATGGTTTGATCTAGAAGACTTGGGTTGTTGAGTGACTGGTCTAGAATATTGTAAGGACCTCTCATAGACACGACCCACACTATAGATATCATGGTCAGGCTTCCAAAGGTTATGCTCGAGATCACGGTATAAGGTCCTCCTAGGTTCCTGGCATGGGTGAGGTTGGGGCCTATTAAATTTTGGATCAGGGGTCCAATTTTGATGTCTACATTTCTCAAGTACTTAGACTCGATCCCTAAACTGGGAAAAACCCTCATTCATGTCCTGACTCAATTTGGTCATACTTTCGGTAAGATTTCTAACCATGGCCTCTAAATCTGGTTGGGTTTGACTAGGTTGGTAGGGTACTCCATTCCGGGTAGACATGATGATGCAAGCAAGCACACAGAATGTGACTAGACTAAAGCGACTACCGGCTAACTAGACCTAGAGCCCAAACTAGATGCCCAATCAGAGTGGCAAGCTAGCCTGTAGTAACTCAGGACTCAGCCAGGCAGGTGTAAGGGGAGTGTTAGGTCCCTAGATGCCAATCCTAGACACCAATCAGAGATTGGCCAGGTAGGCGGACCAGCACACAAGCCCTTCAGGATGGAATCCCTGAACCACCGTTCTAGACACTGAGTACAAAGCACACACAGAGTAACCAGACAAACTGACTCAACACTAGCCTTGACCAGACTTGTTGATGTCCCTAGCCCACTAGGGCAAATTAGGTCTAATTAAATTTTAGATTAAAGACTTAGGTTCGAATGAGTGGGTGGTGGTTTTGGGCTAAGGAGAGGTTATCAACTCCTCCCCTTATCTTAGATGCTCAAATGCCCTTAAGATGAATTAAGAGATGAACACTCAAAAATAATTGGAATGCAGAACACAAAAACAGAGTTGCAATAATTTAATTCTCAGAAATCCCACGGAAACCAATAAATCACAGGAAAATTATGAAAAATAGTTTCAATTATATTTGTTTCAGAAAAACAAAAATCACCAAATTTGGAGTTACCTGCAGAGAGAAATAATTCTTGCAACAGGATAATTACGGGCTGAAAATAGAGTACTTCCCCGTTTACAATTCCTGCTACGAAGTTGTAACCCAACGGATCCCCTACACGCCCTAGGAACACCCCATGGAATGGAAAGAGGAGGTTTGCACCTCGCTTCGTTCCTAGGACCGAACGTCCTGGGGAGTCTACTTCGAGCAGACAAAGTAAAAAGAGAGAGACTCAAATAAGCAATCAAACAGAAACCCTAGACAGGGCTCTGATACCAAAAATGATGCAGAACGAAAGCTCTGTTACCAAAAATGATGCAGAACAAAAAGGATGATGCGATGCGGAAGCAAATTATGATTAATGTATTTTTTTTTTATATTTTCAGAAGTCGGCTTTGACTCAAAGGAAAGATAAACTAATGTTGAAAGAAACTAAGAAATGACAGAAAGCACAATTAAAAGGAGTGGATTATCAGAGTAACTCAGAAGTAGGATCACTGGGGAT
This sequence comes from Areca catechu, assembly GCA_021397845.1. Taxonomy (NCBI): domain Eukaryota; kingdom Viridiplantae; phylum Streptophyta; class Magnoliopsida; order Arecales; family Arecaceae; genus Areca; species Areca catechu. The sequence continues at coordinate 177,139,743 of CM038051.1, read as the reverse complement.
TGAGAAACCCCCAGATCTAGGGTTTACTCCTCTTTCAAGAAACAGACGAAGAGAGAAGAGAAGGTTTTATACCTGACTGTGATATCTCTCGTTGCTTCAATTGAAGGACACTCTCGAGCAGATTGTAGGATCCTTGGAGACGGGGTATCCTCGCAATGGATCCTCGGATTGTAGTCCTATGGCAAGGTTGGCCTTCTTCTTGAACTCAGGATCTGGAAGAAGAAGAACAAAAGAAGAACCAGAAACTCAAAGAAAGACACTGACCTGAGGACTTAATGAAGATTGTTGGATGTAGAAGTTCCGGAGATCTTGATACTGATCTGACTCTTCTTTGAACTTGCTCTGTAGTTGAAACAGTTGATCTAAACCTGGATGCTGGTGGCCGGCCTCTATGTGGAAGAGAGGGGCCGTGGGATGTAGATGGAAAATTAGGGTTTGGTGGTGGTGGAGTAGAGATGGGTGGACTAAGCTAGGGTTTTGGGGTTGGAGATCTCACACCTCCTCAAGGTTCCTAGGGAACCCGGATTTACTCCCTCACGGAGCTCAACACTTGAATACAAGTGCGGAAGAGAGAAACACAAAGTTGCTCACAAAGAAATTGATTTCATTCATCTGATTTTTTCAAGAGTTACATAGAGTTGAATATATATAGACATAACAAAGAAATAAAATTTCATACACTTTCCATGTGGGACTAATAGGACTAACCCACACTTTAGGCATCAAATTCTCTTCCCAAGACTCCTTCCATGAGTGGGCAGCCCAAAAACTCCAAGAAAACTTGAAAATCAGCTCCAAATGGCAGGTTATGGGGGTGTCTCCTAGTATCTCTCCATGAATCAAAGATTTTCCCTTCATGGTTTGGCTCTTTTGGACACCTCCTAGTCTTGCTCCACAAGTTTAGGCTTCTTCCTTTCATGGCTTTGGCACTTTAGGAAACTTTTGGGTGCCTCCTTGATTTTCTCCCCAAGACATGCTCTCTTCCCTTTTATAACTTGGGTTTTTATGGAACATTGTGGGGCACCTCCTTGATCCTCTCTTCAAGAAAAATTCTTGCCATCCTGGCTTGGGTTTATCTGGAAAGAAGTTGGCTCCTCCTTGGATTGAGGTATCTTGATGGATTTCTCCCCCAAGTGGCGCATGAAAGAAGGGACCTGCTTTCTTGTGGTGTGGGGACCAAGGCACACTGGATGGAGATGTGGCACCTCCTGGACTCTGGCGTGTGGCTGGGAGTGTGGCGCCCACTTGCTTGGTCCTGGGAGAAAATGTGGCACCTTGGAGAAGACCTAGACCACAACTAGGACTTGTATTGAGTCAACATGACTCAACAAAATTTAAATTGCAGGGAAATACAGACTCAAACTAAAATTGAGTTGACCAAGTCAACCCTTATTACAAAACCAGAAAACCCTAATTCTTCGGGCAATGTCAATCAGAGATTCAGATGGAGCCCTGAAGTCTTCTTCTGAGTCTGGTGCCCGCACCAATTCTCCCGGGGTGGGAGGAACTCGGCCCTGTCGAGTATGGATCAAGCTGGCTCTGGTATCTCTCCAAGAGGTCTGGGTCCAATTCTTGTAATTCTTCTCGGGAGATCCAAGAGTTATCAGAATCTGGCCTTCCTTGCCAGCGGATTAGGTATCTTTGGTATCCTCGATTACGAGTAGAGATAACCTGATCATCCAGGATCTTTTCAATCTGCTCTTTCCTCACAGGCCAGTTTGTTGGTGGACACACAGGGTTGGGTTCACTCTCAAGAGCAGGATTAGGCTCAAAAAGGCTCACTGGGAATCACAGCTGGCTCTCTATACTCTACTAGGTCTGTAATGTTGAAAGTGGAGCTAATGCCTAGTTCCGAAGGCAACTCGAGCACATAGGCATTGGACCCTACTCTCTTCACCACTCTAAATGGTCCAGCTCCTCTAGCATGTAACTTTCTAACAGTTCCAGGAGGAAACCGTTCAGGCCTTAACCTAATCATTATATAGTCTCCCTCAATAAAAGTTTTGACTCGCCTTTGAGAATCAGCCAACTTCTTATAAGTTTCATTACTTAAATTTATTTTGGCATGAATTTCTTTATGCAAGTCCTTTACATGCTATGCAAGTGCATCAAGTGACTTGTGTGTGTGGACTAATAGTGAAATCAGATCAAGTGGTGTGTGAGGCTTGTATCCATGAACAATTTCAAAGGGACTCTAGCCTATAGACCTATTGATCGAAACATTATATATAAATTTAGTCCTGGACAAAATACAAATCCCAATTCCTGGTGCTCTCAATAAAACCAAAATCTGAGCCAAAGCCTAGTAAAGGGTCAAGAAAAACTAAACTAGACTGACGACGTATTCCTAAAGAATGGACTTTATTCCAAAGGAACCCTAGGTCTAAACCTAACAAACTAAGGCTCTCTAGGTTTGACCTTGGGTCGGAGGATGGCATGCAGAGCATGAAAACTTATCATGGGTGCCTAGTAGGTGCCATAAGGTCTTCCAGAAGTAGGTGGCAAACCTAATAGGTTCTGACACGTGGTTCACTCTAAAGACTTCGACAAAGTATACTTGGATGGTGTAAGAAGCATTGGAAGTCCTAGAGAAAGGGAGGAAATATGAGGTGGAGTCTTGAATTACCTGCTGATTAAAGGTGGTGACCTGAAGGTTTGAATGGTGATCTATGAGTGTCAACTAGTCATCCTTACGAAAGGAAAAGTTTGCTATTCCTAGGAATGGATCAAGAGATGGTTCGGGGAGTAGCCTAGGACATGTGATTGCAATAGTCAAGGTTTGTTCTCTAAGCAAACAATGATCCACTTTCTCAAGAAATGGATTAAAGAATGATTCATGGAAGGGCCTATGGATGATGACCTCAAGACTTGAAATTTGACCTATGGGTGAGGAAAGGTATACTCTATAGAAGGGTAGGTCAGTCATGCGAAGGAAGGGGTCTGGGGTCATAAGGAGGACTTCTACAGGACTGGAAGAATCAATCCGCTCAAGACAAGGATGTTCAACTGAGATTACGGGAGAGACCTTAGTGGCTGGGCATGGGACAAGGTCCAATTGTAAGAGGCTTGATTCAGTCATCCTAAGGAGAGGATCTACCATAGGGTGGGCAAACTTAAACAGTTCAGTGCAAAGATCTTCAATTGGTACTTGGGGAATGACTGTCATTAGAGGGTACGAACAGATAGCTCGGGCTAACACTATGAATTCTTCCTGGGGGTATTTGACTAAAGAAACCTGGTTCTCACAAATCTCTTGAATTTCTGAACTAGGTCCTACCAGTTGGTTGCTTTCCAAGGTCTCCTCAGGTAAGGAGCCAATAGTATCAATTTCACATTCTTCAAGTTCTTTCCCCTCACATTCATCAACTAGACTCAAGCCAGCATCATATACTTCCTCGATGCCATCTTCAATGGGTTTCGGGTCAGTGGTGATCGGGTCAACTAATTCTAGGCTTGTCATACCTAACCCTTCTTCCTCATTGGTAGGCTTGGGTTCTCCCTCATTAATGTCATCCTTAGGATTCTTACCACTTAGCTGTGCACAAGCCAGTCCTATGCATGGGCACTGACTAGATTTATGGCCTCTTTCTCCACAAAACAAACATTCTTGAGATATAGGAACCTGGGTCACACTGGGTTTCAAGCTAGTAGAGACCTTACTTGGGCATGGGTGTGGATCTAAATGGTTTGATCTAGAAGACTTGGGTTGTTGAGTGACTGGTCTAGAATATTGTAAGGACCTCTCATAGACACGATCCACACTATAGATATCATGGTTAGGCTTCCTAAGGTTATGCTCGGGATCACGGTATAAGGTCCTCCTAGGTTCCTGGCATGGGTGAGGTTGGGGCCTATTAAATTTTGGATCAGGGATCCAATTTTGATGTCTACGTTTCTCAAGTACTTGGACTCGATCCCTAAATTGGAAAAAACCCTCATTCATGTTCTGACTCAATTTGGTCATACTTTCGGTAAGATTTCTAACCATGGCCTCTAAATCTGGTTGGGTTTGACTAGGTTGGTAGGGTACTCCATTCCAGGTAGACATGATGATGCAAGCAAGCACACAGAATGTGACTAGACTAAAGCGACTACCGGCTAACTAGACCTAGAGCCCAAACTAGATGCCCAATCAGAGTGGCAAGCTAGCCTGTAGTAACTCAGGACTCAGCCAGGCAGGTGTAAAGGGAGTGTTAGGTCCCTAGATGCCAATCCTAGACACCAATCAGAGATTGGCCAGGTAGGCGGACCAGCACACAAGCCCTTCGGGATGGAATCCCTGAACCACCGTTCTAGACACTGAGTACAAAGCACACACAGAGTAACCAGACAAACTGACTCAACACTAGTCTTGACCAGACTTGTTGATGTCCCTAGCCCACTAGGGCAAATTAGGTCTAATTAAATTTTAGATTAAAGACTTAGGTTCGAATGAGTGGGTGGTGGTTTTGGGCTAAGGAGAGGTTATCAACTCCTCCCCTTATCTTAGATGCTCAAATGCCCTTAAGATGAATTAAGAGATGAACACTCAAAAATAATTGGAATGCAGAATACAAAAATAGAGTTGCAATAATTTAATTCTCAGAAATCCCACGGAAACCAATAAATCACAAGAAAATTATGAAAAATAGTTTCAATTATATTTGTTTCAGAAAAATAAAAATCACCGAATTTGGAGTTACCTGCAGTGAGAAATAATTCTTGCAACAGGATAATTACGGGCTGAAAATAGAGTACTTCCCCGTTTACAATTCCTGCTATGAAGTTGTAACCCAACGGATCCCCTACACGCCCTAGGAACACCCCATGGAATGGGAAGAGGAGGTTTGCACCTCGCTTCGTTCCTAGGACCGGACGTCCTGGGGAGTCTACTTTGAGCAGACAAATTAAAAAGATAGAGACTCAAATAAGCAATCAAACAGAAACCCTAGACAGGGCTCTGATACCAAAAATGGTGCAGAACGAAAGCTCTGTTACCAAAAATGATGCAGAACAAAAAGGATGATGCGATGCGGAAGCAAATTATGATTAATGTATTTTTTTTTTTTATATTTTCAGAAGTCGGCTTTGACTCAAAGGAAAGATAAACTAATGTTGAAAGAAACTAAGAAATGACAGAAAGCACAATTAAAAGGAGTGGATTATCAGAGTAACTCATAAGTAGGATCGCTGGGGATTGAGAAACCCCCAGATCTAGGGTTTACTCCTCTTTCAAGAAACAGACGAAGAGAGAAGAGAAGGTTTTATACCTGACTGTGATATCTCTCGTTGCTTCAATTGAAGGACACTCTCTAGCAGATTGTAGGATCCTTGAAGACGGGGTATCCTCGCAATGGATCCTCGGATTGTAGTCCTATGGCAAGGTTGGCCTTCTTCTTGAACTCAGGATCTGGAAGAAGAAGAACAAAAGAAGAACCAGAAACTCAAAGAAAGACACTGACCTGAGGACTTAATGAAGATTGTTGGATGTAGAAGTTCCGGAGATCTTGATACTGATCTGACTCTTCTTTGAACTTGCTCTATAGTTGAAACAGTTGATCTAAACCTGGATGCTGGTGGTCGGCCTCTATGTGGAAGAGAGGGGCCGTGGGATGTAGATGGAAAATTAGGGTTTGGTGGTGGTGGAGTAGAGATGGGTGGACTAAGCTAGGGTTTTGGGGTTGGAGATCTCACACCTCCTCAAGGTTCCTAGGGAACCCGGATTTACTCCCTCACAGAGCTCAACACTTGAATACAAGTGCGGAAGAGAGAAACACAAAGTTGCTCACGAAGAAATTGATTTCATTCATCTGATTTTTTCAAGAGTTACATAGAGTTGAATATATATAGACATAACAAAGAAATAAAATTTCATACACTTCCCATGTGGGACTAATAGGACTAACCCACACTTTAGGCATCAAATTCTCTTCCCAAGACTCCTTCCATGAGTGGGCAGCCCAAAAACTCCAAGAAAACTTGAAAATCAGCTCCAAATGGCAGGTTATGGGGGTGTCTCCTAGTATCTCTCCATGAATCAAGGATTTTCCCTTCATGGTTTGGCTCTTTTGGACACCTCCTAGTCTTGCTCCACAAGTTTAGGCTTCTTCCTTTCATGGCTTTGGCACTTTAGGAAACTTTTGGGTGCCTCCTTGATTTTCTCCCCAAGACATGCTCTCTTCCCTTTTATAACTTGGGTTTTTATGGAACATTGTGGGGCACCTCCTTGATCCTCTCTTCAAGAAAAATTCTTGCCATCCTGGCTTGGGTTTATCTGGAAAGAAGTTGGCTCCTCCTTGGATTGAGGTATCTTGATGGATTTCTCCCCCAAGTGGCGCATGAAAGAAGGGATCTGCTTTCTTGTGGTGTGGGGACCAAGGCACACTGGACGAAGATGTGGTGCCTCCTGGACTCTGGCGTGTGGCTAGGAGTGTGGCGCCCACTTGCTTGGTCCTGGGAGAAAATGTGGCACCTTGGAGAAGACCTAGACCACTACTAGGACTTGTATTGAGTCAACATGACTCAACAAAATTTAAATTGCAGGGAAATACAGACTCAAACTAAAATTGAGTTGACCAAGTCAACCCTTATTACAAAACCAGAAAACCCTAATTCTTCGGGCAATGTCAATCAGAGATCCAGATGGAGCCCTGAAGTCTTCTTCTGAGTCTGGTGCCCGCACCAGTAGGCCAGTGTTCTTCCTCCCACATGGTTCCCACAGAGGCCTTCGTGGATCTCTTGGAGTACGAAGGTTGCCTCCATGGGCTTGAGACATTTCAGGAGCGGGTATGAGTGAGACCGGCGATAGAGCTGGCCTTCCATCAGAACGAACCAGGAGGCCTTCTTCTTGATGAGGCCGACTTCCATGCGGTCCTCCGGCAGGGTGCCATCAACAATGTACCTGACATACCTGTCCATCCAGCTTGGCTTGGGGCTGACTTGGTGCACCTCCTCTGGGCTTTCATAGCTTGGATTATCGAGGTACGCGATGTAGGCATGCCCCAGCAATGTGCATTTGCGCGTGCGTTCTCCCCCCGGGGGATATGGGAGATGCTGAAGCGTCGGAAGCCTACCATGCTGGAGCGGACTCAATCCAGGTATTTCATCATCAGGGGGTCTCTGGTCTCATATTCCCCGAAGACTTGTCCAGCAATCAGTTGGGAGTCGGTAAAAACTTTCAAGTTTTGCACGCCCAGCTCGCGGGAAACTTTCAGACCCGTGAGGAGCGCCTCATACTCCGCTTGGTTGTTTGTTGCGGCAAACTTGAAGCGGAGGGCACACTCTGTCACCACCCCATCGCTGTTGGCAAGGATGAGGCCTGCTCCACTCCCACCGGAGTTGGACGCGCTGTCCACATGGAAGATCCAGGGCTCCTCCCCTGGTTCGAGCTCCGCTTGGTGCTCCATATTGTCTACTCTGGCTTCTCTGCGAGCTTGGTGCATTCGACCACGAAGTCGGTTAGGACTTGGGCTTTCTGCGAAGACCTCGGCCGAATGCTATGTTGAACTCGCTAAGCAGCAGGGACCACTTGGCCACCTCCTGGAGGTCTCGAGGCAGCAAAGTATGGTCCGCAGTGGTTGAT